>WYDI02024257.1:7488-19991 GCA_009867235.2 Psittacus erithacus
CGGTGCTCCCTGGTGGAGGTCCTCCTGCAGCAGGGGCTGAGCTGCGGGATGCTGGCAATAGGCTGAAAGATGTAAGGGAAGCTGAGAGGAAGCAGCACTGCTTGCTCCAGGCCCAAACTGTGCAGTGGCCTCAAGCGTCCCCTGTAGCTCATGGAGGGAAGAAGGAGGCCGCTAACCCAGGAAGCTGGGAAATAGTTACCAAAAAAAAAAAACCAACACAAAAAAAGGAGAAAGAGGACAATTAAAAGCAAGGGGCTTCCTCCTAAATCTGTTGTCCCCACCCAGAATCTCTTTGCTGTCCTGCAGGAGGCTAATGAGGAAACACGCTCCCACCAGAAACAACCAGCTGATGCACTGGCCCAGCACAAGCAATCCAGGAGGTTCCTTGATTTTGTGGATGACAACTTCCTTCTGCAAGTAATAGAGGAGCTGACAAGGAGAGGTGCCATGCTTGACCTCATGCTTACCGACAGGGAAGGGCTGGTTGGAAGTGTGATGCTTCAGGGCAGTCTTGGTTGCATTGATCACAAAATGATCGAATTTGAGACCCTCAGGACAGTGAGAAGAGCATGCAGCAAGCTCATTGCCCTGGACTTCAAGAGAGCAGACTTTGGCCTCTTTAGGAACCTGCTTAGTAAGGTTCCATGGGATTTAGCCCTAGAGGCCAGGGGGGCCCAAGACTGTTGATTGATCTTCAAGGATCACCTGCTACAAGGTCAGGGGTGTTGCATCCCAACTAGAAGGAAGTGCAGCAGGAGGGCCAGGAGATGTCCTTGGATGGAAAAGGAGCTGCTGAGGAAACTTTGAGAGAAAAAAAAAAGGCTTATTAAAGGTGAAAGCAAGGACAGGCGGCCTGGGAAGTACAGGGATGTTGTCCAGGAAGCTAGGGACCATGTTAGGAAAGCTGAGGCCCAGTTAGAATTAAACTTGGCCAGGGATGAGAAAGGTAACAGCAATGGATTCTGTAGGCACACTGCAAAAAAAAAGACAGCCTAGGGCCAACGTAGGCCCCTTCTGAAAGCTATCAGGAGAAATGGCTGCCCTGGATTTGAAGAAGGCTGAGGTTCTTAACGACTTCTTTGCTTCAGTCTTCACTGGCAAATGCTATGACCACACCACCCAAGTCCTGGAAGACAGACACAGGGACTGTGAGAATGAAGACCTTGGGCCCACTGTAGGAGCGGATCTGATTTGAGACCATCTTAAGAACCTGAATGTGCACATGTCCATGTAACCTGAAAAAATACATCTGCAGGTCCTGAAGAAGCTCGCGAATGAAGTTGCTAAGACACTGTCCAGTATATTTGAAAATTCATGGCTGTCAGGTGAAGTTCCTGATGACTGGAGAAAGGGAAATATAACCCCCATTTTCTAGAAGGGAAAAATGGATGATCCAGGGAATTACAGAGCAGTCAGTGTCACCTCTGTGCCTGGCAAAATCTTGGAGCACATTCTCCTGGAGGGCACGCTAAGGCCTATGAAAACCAACAGGGTGGTTGGTGACAGCCAGCATGGCTTCACTAAGGGGAAATCTCGCCTGACCAATTTGGTGGCCTTCTATGATGGGGCTACGGAACTGATGGACAGGGGTAGAGCAGTTGATGTCATCTACCTGTTATTGTGCAAAGCATTTGACACTCTCCCACATGACATCCTTCTCTCTAAATTGGAGAGACATCAATTTGATAGGTGTACAACTCAGTGGATAAAGAGCTGGCTGGATGGCTACACTCAAAGAGTTGTGGTCAATGGCTCAGTGTCCAGCTGAAGATCAGTAATGAGCGGTGTCCCTCAGGGGTCAGTGTTGGCATCGGTCTTGTTCAACATCTTTGTTGGTGACATGGACAGTTGGATTGAGTGCGCCCTCAGCAAGTTTGCCGATGACACCAAGCTGTGTGGTTCGGTTGATAACGCTGGAGGGAAGGAATGCCATCGAGGGAGACCTTAACATGCTTGTGAGGTGAGCTGATGCCAACCTGATGATGTTTAACCATGCCAAGTGCAAGGTCCTACACTTGGGTTGGAGCAATGCCAGGCACAGCTACAGGTTGGGCAAAGAAGCGATTCAGAGCAGCCCTGTGGAAAAGGACTTGGGGGTGTTGGTCGATGAGAAACTTAATGTTTGCCGGCAGAGTGCGCTTGCAGCCCAGAAAGCCAACTGTATCCTGGACTGCGTCAAATGGAGCGTGACCAGCAGGTCGAAGGAGGTGATCCTGCCCCTCTACTCTGCTCTCGGGAGACCTCACTTGGGAGTATTGTGTGCAGTTGTGGTGTCCTCAACATAAAAAGGACATGGAACTTTTAGAACAAGTCCAGAGGAGGGCCACGAGGATGATCAGGGGACTGGAGCCCCTCCCGTATGAAGAAGGCTGAGAAAGTTGGGGCTGTTTAGCCTGGAGAAGAGAAGGCTGCGTGGAGACCTCATAGCAGCCTTCCAGTATCTGAAGGGGGCTTAAAAGGATGCCGGGGGGGGACTCTTCATGGACTCTTCATTAGGGACTGTAATGATAGGACAAGGGGTCATGGGTTCAAACTTGAACAGGGGAAGTTTAGATTTGATATATAGAAGAAGCTCTTTACTGTAAGGGTGGTGAGGCACTGGAATGGGTTGCCCAGGGAAGTTGTGAATGCTCCATCTGTGGCAGTATTCAAGGCCAGGCTGGATGTAGTTTTGGGTGACATGGTTTAGTGTGAGGTGTCCCTTCCCATGGCAGGGGGGTTTGAACTAGATGATCTTAAGGTCCTTTCCAGCCCTAACTATTCTATGATTCTATGATTGTTTGTCCTTTCTAGTTATATACCAGACACCAAATTTAGCAGTGCTGTAGCATAATGAAACAACATTATCAGCTGCAGTGTCCTAGCAACCCTGAATATAGCAACTCAGTCATTTTAACTGGCTGTTAGAAAGAAGCTGTTTTGTTGCATTAAAAAAAAACCAACATAACACTAGTTATTTAATACTATTTCCTTTATAAGATGTAATTTTGTAATGGGCTGCGGTCTGAAAACATGAAAGTAAGGTTTCAGTTTTTATTCTATTTATTCTAGTCAGGAAGTTTATACTAGGCTCATCAGCTGGAAGGCCTCATGAACTATTTCAGAACAATGAATGTGTCTTGATTGCATTGTGTTTCCCTAAATATTTCATTAATGCTGAGTTGGGAACATTTGTGTTCAGCAGAAATCAGGATCTAAATTCTTGTCTTCTACATGAGAAAAGCAAATGGAGAAGAACAGCTAGCCTAAGCAATCAGGATTATTAATTATCTCCTTTGCACAAGAGGGACATATCAGCCTGGATCTTTCACAAAGATGGATAAACCTCCTTCAGTACCACAAGTAACAAAAACTGTCTGACATATCTCCAGATCTTGATGAAAACAGATGTAACCATGTTTGAGTGGCTGAACAATTTTCTCCTGTGTCATTTTGTGCATCTTAATGGACAACTATTTTTTCCTTAGGGCTCAGTTCTGTCATCTTTTCAGTATGCACAAGTGACTTCTAATAGAAACAGGAAAGCTTTTCTTAAGATAAAGGAATTTCCTATTGTAATTTGAGACTCCCCCCTCAAGTTTACCAGTTTTTTAGAATACCAACTGACATGCCAAAAATAATTTAGTTCCAGTCTAACACAACCCTGCAGAACATAAAGCACCGCAGAAAGACAGCTGTTTCACCTTTCATAGTTCATTAGATATTACCAAGGAAGACTTCTGGGCAGTGAAGCTTCATTAGCTGTTAAACTGCTTGTTAATGTAGTTTTTAAATTTCTAGTATCATCCTTAGCATGAACTTAGCTTAAGCCAAAATACTCTCCCAAGCAATACTTAACATTTGAATCATGGATCTTCATAGGCCAGAATTCCTCATAAGTAATTTCATGCAATCTGTTTTGAATGGTAAGACAGTTTAATGCTATGTAGTAATTAACTATGGACCGTGTTCTGCCAGCTGGCTTTAATGCCAGAGATCGGTCACAACCCTTTTACTAATCTTGTTCCACACAGGGATCCCATAGAGTTACTTGCCACCTTCTATTCCTGACTCTTCCCAAATTTGTTTCAACAAATCTCTTCTGTTCATCATTATGACACTTAGGAATTCTGAGAAGGTCTTCTTAGAATGAAAAAGAAGAGCCATAAAAAACAGAAGTCCATCAAGAGATATTCAAGAAGATATGACTTTGGCTCAAAAGAATACTGTGTGCTGCCAATTGCTAAGGATTTGGAGGCTTTACCAAAAAAATATTGTTACACCATTACCTTCTTGTTGTACTTTTTCTGAATCATGTGCAATGGCTAGAGGAACTGCTCTGTACCCGTACAGCTGTTCTTTTATTCTTTTAAGAACAACCAGAAAAATACCCGTGGGAGAGATCTTATTGTTCTTTTTCATTGGGTGGCCCAGGAATTTGTATTACATGCTGGCATCATGAAAGATAGCAAAATTTTTAGTCTAGTATATGAAAAACTATCTTGCTGATTAGCGTGATTATTCTGTTTTTCTTCCTGCAGTAATTATCTGTCATTAATGAAAGAGGATAGCAGGAAATGTTCATATGCTGTTGTACAATAGACTAATTTGCAAAATCTGTTAAGATGGAGTTACAGTAATGTAAGACATCACTCCCAAATATGATGAGATTAAATATTGATGTTTTCTTTTTGACAACAGGTTTTTAAGGAACACCAAAAGATCTATCAATACACACAGATGCACATATAAAAATGGCCAGACACTACACAATTTTCAAAACCTACTATAAAAACTAAATATATCTTATTCCAGATTATATGGCTGCGAACTGTTACATAACAGCTTGTAAGAACAGTGTTGGAAAAGCATACAGGGTTGACCTGTTTTTTACTGAGATCTGTGGGATGTTGTATCTAGCATTTTTTGTAAGAGAACTAAATGTTTACTCCTGTTTTTTTTTTAAATCCTCTTTTTAAAATTTATTTATTTTTAATATCAATCCAGCCATTAAATTCCAGATGTTATCCCTATGCCAGTGATTGGAATTAAGAAAATACTTTTTCATAACCTTGAATTGTAGTCTTCATTGTTTAGTTTTTCCATTATAACTGTTTCCAAGCCATTCATTGTTATATGGTAATTTAATGTTTTAAACTGCAAGATTAAATTAAATAATTTGGCTTTTCAAAATAATAAAAATATACTTAAAATTTTCTTTTTAATACCTTCTAATCAACCTGTACTCATATGAGCAGATCTGTTTTAGAAGTAGTATGTTCTTAACTGGTCCAGTGAGCTTTATTTGCCTTTACTTTTTGCAGGAACAGTGTCAACCAGGGTATACTCCACAGAAAGAAAGAAATGTTAATCTTCTATATATGCTATGCAAATGACTACATTCTCTCTTTCATTTATCACAGCTTGGATGTTGTCCCATGAAGTATAGAAAGTATTTCTCACAACATGCTGAATTTTGCACAGAGTTCAAAATTATTTTTTAATCTAAACAAAGCAAATTATGCAAACCTGATTTCAAATTGTGGGTTTGTTCATTAACTGTAATTTTGGATGCTGTCCATGCAGACAATATGTGTCAGATTTCATTTGGAAGGTAGTGTGTATGGTGAGACTTTGCAGGCATTTTTTGCCATGTTAATATCATTCTCATGTTTTTTCACATTTCTGTCTAGACTGTTGAAAAATAAACTTTTTTAGCATATAGCCAGGATACAGAAATAGTTATAGAAATAAATTCCAGTTTCCCTATTATCATAGACCAGTTATGCATATTCTTCAAACACTGATAAAGAACTAGATCGATCTCTGACCTAAGTCTTTGGGATTTTTCTAACTTACAAAACTCACATTACAAATGTGTACTGAGATATATGGGTGGATTCTTCTTGACCATAAATCACAGGAAGCTAAAGCAGAGTCATTAATTACTATCAAGAAAGGGTAGTTCGTGTTAGGAATCTAACTATTTGTAAGGACTGAATGTTGCCAATATTTATCTCCAACCTAGGTTTAGCAAAAAGCTCCCATTTTACTCACTAGTTTTGAACACCTTTATTATCTCAGATACCTCACTTTCTGCTGTAGGCACACATTTCAATTCATGAGGGGGTTTTTCCAGGCAATGGAGCCCACTGAATTAGTATATCTCATCTTGTAGACCAATTTCTCTATTCTATCATTTTTCCCTCTTTCTGGCAGTACTGAAGCATACTTCAGAAGAAAAAATATCTATTTCAGCAAACAACTGTAGATTGACCTTAGTCCAGAAATGTGTATTACTGACATATGTTTTCATCCTGTTAAGAGTATCCCAGAGCAGCAGTTTCCAAACTGATGTGCCTGCACCCCAGGGGGTGTGCGCTCCGTTGAGATTTGGGTAGAAAATATATTTTTTTTTATCATTAATAAATAAAATTAAAAACAGTGTTTAGTTCATCTTTAACTCATCCTTTTTTAAAATTTAAGAATTGTGTATGGTTTATAATGTGAGTAATATTAGAGTAGTAAATGTACATAATTTATAAATAAATGAATATAAATATATTGTGAGTGCGTGCTCAAAGATTTTTACCGATAGAGGTGTACAATCAAAACTGTTTGGAGACCACTTCCCTAGAGGGCCCTGTGTAATTGCAGAAGTGCACAAAATCTACAAGCCAGGAGGACAGTAAGCTTTGGCTTTCTCTATATGTCTCTCTACTCCAGCAGCAACAGTACCTGGAATGGATTGCTGACATCCCACTCTAGCTTATCCTACCATCATAAGGGGCTTGCCCCAGAGGCTTCCAAATACAGAAATTTGAATTGAAATTTTCAGCATCTTGGTGTTGAATGTATAACAAATGTTTTGTCATTGCTTGTCTAGTCTTACAGATGTTCTATATCAGGTCATCTGTGTTTCCTTACCTTACTTTTTTTTTCTCCTTCCTTTCCCCCTTGCTTTTCATGACTGTTTCTGTACTCACCTGATTATTACCTTTAGTGCTCTGCTTCTCCCTCTGTCTTTTATCATATCACCCATTCTGCACCCTTATTCTATGTGACTGCTTCACCATAGAGCAACTTTAAGTTCATGCCAATTAGGTAATTATAAACTGATCCCAAAGACAAGAACAAGTGTAAGCAAGAAAGGGATTAAGTAGCAAATGCAGCTTTCCTATTATTGTAACTCTCATACTCTCTCATTTGCAATCACTTACCTTGTCAGGTCTAAGTTTAGACTATAAACTCCTCAAGGCAGAAACCATTTTTCACTTTCCTGGTGTTATGCTGTCCTATTGCACTATATAAATATTGGTGCACATTTTTAAACACAGTCGTTTTGTATGCCACAATGTTTGTCCAGCTAAAGAGTGATTAAAGGATCATGAATTTTATATGGCAGGTACTATGCACTTCCTAAAATTGTGTTTCTTTAGAATGCCATATACTGGGTAACTAAGGTAATTAATCATGCTAGAAAATTCAAGCTAATTGCAGCATCAATCTTATGCATTTTGCACATGGAAATCTCACTGGCATCGCTGCCAGGAAGGTCAGAGGAGAAAAGCAGCAGGAAAAGAACTGTTCTCTATTAGGAGCTACCCAATCCAGTCAGAGGTGTGGTGACTGCAGCTCCACTCACCTTGTTACTCCAGCCAGCAATGAGGCTGAGCATGTAGCCTCAACAGGTACACAGACAAACACACATATGTAATATGCATATCCACATGGCCAGCAACTCCAGATAGAACAGGCAGAAAACACAGCCCTCGAGCAAACG
Source organism: Psittacus erithacus (assembly GCA_009867235.2). NCBI lineage: Eukaryota > Metazoa > Chordata > Aves > Psittaciformes > Psittacidae > Psittacus > Psittacus erithacus. Next base: position 15,251 of record WYDI02024257.1, read on the forward strand.
CCAGCAGCGCCAGTGGCCTCCTCCAATTCCCCAGTCCAGTCCCTCAGGACAAAAATCTCTAGTGGAAATGTGCACAGATGTTTGATTTTGGATCCCTCCAGTAACAGGCCTAGACACTCAGTCTGCACTGGAACTGGCCCTTGGATCCCATTCTCCCAGGCTGTTAGGGTCTAGACATAGGAGCCCCAATCCAACTGCTGGTGGAGACCTACAGACACACACACACAGTGAATGTACTCAGTAATTGATCTCAGACACAGTCTATCCAGTAACTTGTCTTGAGACCCCCTCACCTCCTGTTGCCTCATACACTGACATGCATGTGTAAATGGTCCCCCGGCTGAACCCTCAACCCCATGGTCAACCCAGCAGCTGGCTAGGTCTTCCTGGTCCCTCCAGTAATCAAACTGGCAAATTTCTTTGTCTCTCCAGTGAATGGAGTGAAATGGCCTCTGCTTCTGGCCATTTCAGTGTGTTTCCCAGACCACTTGCCCTACTTATTGGCCAGTCCAGCTTGATATTCACAAATAATCACACTTACCCATGTGTGATTACCATGACATACTTACCCACACACTATGCCACACTGCAGTCTTTTTGAACACAAATGAATAAGGCACTAGGAGGAAAATATAAAAAATGGCTGCAAGAATGCCATATGCTGTCTTCCCCCAGGTTAAGAGGATCCCAGTATATTTACCTGCAACTGTCTAGGACAAGCTGACTAAAAGACAAACAGTGAGTAAATTCTAATTACATAATATATGTGAAAGAATGGAAAGACTGGCATCTCCTAGAGTTAAAAAAGGCTACAAAAACCAGCACAAGACGATGCTGGGAGACATGAGGAAGACAGGACCCTTTGCCTTCTGCGTCATCTCAAGGAATCCTGCTCAGACTACCCAAATAGAAGTGCCTTAGATGCTAGATGGACTATTTGGACACATAGATTTTAGGGTTTTTGGGTATGTAGGCAAGACAGTGTGAGTGTGAACAAATGAAATTGGTTTTTCTTGTAAACTACCTTTTCTGTAATGCCTCGGGCTGAGTTTTGCTACCTTTCTGCTGCTACAGCATTGCAACATTATTTCCTACAGGCGGATTGAGATGTCATCTTGCTTAGCCTATTGGGTGCCATGAATCCCCATTATTAGGCACACTAGAAATTACCTCAAGAACTTAAATGCTTAGCTTCAATTAATGAATTTCATTAGGCAATTGACACATGGTAATATGTCATGCTATCACACCTAAATCTGCTTATGGATCTGGCTGTGTTTGTATCACAATTCATTCATCAGCAAAGATCTGTTCTAGGAACCCTGTCTGCTGTTCAAAATATAATTTGTTGGCATATTTAGTAGGCAACCATCAGTGCAGTATTTGACTGCTACAGGGCTTGCAGATGTACTAAATAATCTCACAAAAATTTCTAAATTTACACAATAATACTATGAGCTTGGAAAGTTCGTCATGCAGCCAATTGTCTTTTTCTGTATTCACAAAAGTTGTGTTGAACTAGATAACCTGTAAAGGTCCTTTCCAACCCAAACTATTCAGTAATTCATTGATTTCCATCGTACTATTAAAAGATAAATAAAAAGCACAGATTCTGACGGTCTCATAAAAGCTGAGTTGCTGTCAAATAAAGAGGAGTTTGGTCTGACAAGAACATCAGGATTTAGTTAAGTGATTGAAGCTGAATTTAGTGAAATACCATTACTTACTGAGCAGCCAGAGCGTGTGGGTGAAGTAAGACTTGAGGGGGAGGTTTGAGTATGTGTACATATTGCTGTTTGTATCCACCCTTCATACAACAGGTGGTATATTCTGCTTCTCTGACAAAAGAAAAAACAAAACTCAAAATATTTCTCTCCACTGCAAATAAGTGCAATTTTTCTTTTCTCATTTATTTTTATATGAGGGGTTGAAGTATAATGTACAGTCGTAATAACAACAGGTAAAAATTTTGTAAGGAACTAGATAAGAAGTGCAGTATACAGTTGGCTGCTAAACTTATAGGGATGAAGCACTGAAAGGGCCCAAGGACTTTATGTCCTTCAGTACTAGACATGTATTGAGACATGAATGTCAGAGCATGCTAAAGGTAGGAACTGAAAATACATAAAATGTCTTGCAATGCAATGCAAACTTTATATTCCCTTCTCCCTCACTTGTAGGAATGTTTTCCTCATAATTAGAATAAAATTGTATTTCTTGGACCCCCTCGCTGGCTCCATACATTAATTTGTAATGAATGGCATGCTTTCTGCAGAGAAGGTATAAAGTATCTGTGAAGATCTAGTGTTCAGAGCACTCTTCTTGGAATTGAAAAACTTGGGTTAGACTTAGCCATGTTAAATAAAAGCTCAAGCTTTAGGTCAGCTATTTCCACTAGGAAATATAGATACTCAAGTCTCGGGAACATGAGAGAGAGCTACAGCCCTTTTTTTCCACATTTCCTACTGCATGTATTTGTCATCTCCCTGCTCAACATGCTTGGTGCCTCAGATCCAACTCTGTACAATGTATGCAGCTATGAAAATAGAATTTGCCCTGATCTTCTCTAAAGCAAGCTTTCCTCTCCCTCCTTCTGATATTCATCTCCCTAAGTCTTCTCTTTCAAGGGCAGAACTTCTTATGGGAAAAATAGGCAATTCATTCCTGACTGCACATTTTCATAACTACAGATCTGATAGCAGAGCCAGTTCCTCCTATACATGCTGACTTAGTTTTTGAGCAGTTGCAAAAATTATGTTTATTCCATGTTTATATTTTAAGAAACTTGAAGGAATGTGTATGCGTGCGTGCTACCTTTGAGCCAAAGCCAAACAATACCCATATTTCTAACTGTGAGTCACATCATCTCTCTTCAGTTTCAGGTTAATTGATTTTATTGTACATTTTATTTCCCCTGTAAAAGGAATTTCAGAGTTATTTTCAGTATATACTCTCATATACTCATATACTCATATTCAGCATACTTTTTTTATGATATTACTTGTCAAGTTCTCACTGCACTCAAATCAATGACAAGAGCCTGCTGAGTTTAAGTCCAGAATTTCACCCACAGTTACAGAAAATAAGGCTCTTTCCAGCCTGCAGTTCCGCAAGAAGAGCAACCCCTTTTAGCAACAAACATAGTTAAAATACTGTAATTTATTTGTAAGGCAGGATTAAAGCCATTTTTGCCATCTGGAGGAAACATTCTGTTACCATGGATTTGTTTTGAAAATTCAGAAGGGTGGCATCCTGGATGTGTAAGCAGAACAAGATTTGCTTTTTCAGATACAATGGCTTTACTTGAGCATTTAACAAAGCTAAATGTAACAAGAAGCATTATTCACTGCTTAAATATCTTGGTAAATAGGTTTGTGTACCAAAATTGGGAGTAATCCAGGTTGTTTTCTTTTTCAAAGTCCTAATTTTCTCATCACGAAACTGCTGGAGGAGGGATGTGGTCATTTTCTATTTAGAATCTTTTCCCCTAACTCTCTCCTTAATTACAGATGTCTTTTCCAAAATTTACCAGCTGCTACTGTAACAGAAAATAAACAAACCAACTTGAGAAGATATTCCCGAAGATGGAATCAGAAAATATGCATGGGATCTGTAAAAATAAAATCTTCCTGTTAGGAAATAGCGAGACTGTGTTTTAGAAAAAGGTTAAGTTAGATTGATTTTTTCTTATGAATTAGTGCTCTCCTACAACTACCTTAATGAAATCTGCAAATGTATAAAAGATAATTGGATGAAGTCCTGGGTTAAATCTGAATAAAATAACAGTGACAGGTTAATATACAGAAAGTGGTGATCCAAGCCTAGTAAGTCAGCAAGCATTTCTAAAGTTGAAAAGTGAAAGGACTTAGTATGAGGTACTCAGTAGAGGGTAAGCAAGCTGCTGCATGCAGAGTTTCCAGCCTTCTTGACTCACCTTCCGTGACGATGGAGCACATCCTCAGCTTCTGTTCTTGGAGGTGGATTCTTGTACTTCAAGTCCCCAAGTGCAATATAATATACTACCACAGTTAGTACTGATTTTCATGTTATTATTCTCAGTTTTCTTGTGTGGGTATTAGAAAGGAGTTTTGATGCAGAGTTTTAATGGACTGAAAAGGAAGAAAAAGACCAAATCTGTCTGGGAAAATGTTAATTGTGTTAAATGGGAATTATCATTGTCATTTATTTATGCTTGTAGTAGTCTCAGCCTATTTTTTAATTTCCAGAGGTACACTCTCAGGATAACAGATGAAACTCAGCCCAAGCAGAATAAATTGCTGCAGAAACTCTATCAAGTGTTTGAAACATTTTACCTGACTATGTGTGACTTTACATTTCAACCAGTAGTCAGATACTTTAAATATCTGTGACAAATGTATTCAATAAAAAGTCAGTATTTTTTTATTCCATCAATTATTTTTAACTCTTTTTTCCCTTCCACTATTTGTCCAGATTCACAGTGTTACAGTGCCCTTTGGGTGGCTTGTGCTGTAGCTTCAATATGCACAAGTGAAATAATTCATATTCCCCGTGAAGTCAGTGGAGATATTTTCAACCATCTACTCTCTGATCCTAACTGAAAGAAACAGCTACACTGATGATCCGTAGGTAAAACACATTAGGCTAATCCAGTGCTCTGAAACAGGTCTTCTGATTTTTTAGGGCATAACTTAAATTTACATCTACTTTTAATACTAGATATAAAATTTTATTCTTTGATGACACATACTCTTCACGAAAT
>WYDI02024257.1:20091-32879 GCA_009867235.2 Psittacus erithacus
TACATCTACTTTTCATACTAGATCTCAAATTATATTCTTTCAGGTCACATGGACTTCAGGTAAAGACCGGTAAGTATGTTGGCAAAATGCACCCTCTGATTATGGCAGTTGACATGGGACTGAGGATTAGAATTGAGATCTCACTACTGGGAATGGGCTTTTCTTACCTGGCCACCAGAAAGTCTTTCCTTGAGCAATTATTAATCTGAGAAACCAACTTAGAGGGCTACTGAAATAAAACTGGGGAGGAAAGGCTGTGAAGAGTCTAGATGTAAGATAAAGAAATATTTAAAGGAAATTGCTGTAATTAAAAGGAGATTATTGTAAGAAGAAAGTTACCTGAGAAAGGGAATGTTTGAAATGCTGACCTATGGCCAGCCTCATCTTTGAATGTCCTATGAGTCAATATTCTTTTAACTTTTAGTTTTAACTGTTCTCTTGCTTCTCTGCAATACATCCTATTTACCAATATTATTTTTATAAAAGGCATGCACCAGATCTGGGCACACATCCCAGAGGCAGCAGTCATACTTACTGGTAGTAGCATCAGATGCTTCCTACTACTACTCAGTGTTCAGCAGTTTATGCAATCACTGAAAACCAGAGTGTTACTCTGGAAGCCCACATTCAGCTGACTTCCCACTATGACCTCTCTCAGACTCATTTTTTCCTGGGTTTCATAGTGGAAGCACAGCCTACATTCTTTGCTCCCAGATGTATTATCTTACAGAGATAGAAATATGGATTGTTTCCCATAGGAACTTCTACTGCATTTTCAAATACTGCTAAAAGTTATCTTTTAAAAAGCAGAAGTTTTAAAATTACTTATTTTTCAAAAACACAAATTGAACATGAAGTGAATAGGTGTTCCCAATGCATTCCCTGTAATTCTGGTAAAACAGCCTTTTTACGTAGTGTAGGAGTCTGGTGATGCCCACTGCAGTGATTCAACTCCCTTTATTTTATATGCTGTTTGGTTTGCCTGGCTTTCTTCAGTGGGAAGAAAACAATCGCTATTGTGTATATTACATAGTCACTCCTTCTAGAATCAGAGATTCAGTTTAAATGAACAGCTAAGAACCCATTAAAAGGAGTTGTCCTGTTCTTCAAAAAGTCACAGCAAATTGACAAGGTGGTTGGATTTCCTGAAGTTTGTTTAATAAATAAGCCAAAGAAAAAATTATTCTGCAGGAAGAGAACAGAAAGCAGTTTAAAGCTTAATTTTCATTTAAGCTAAGAGAAAGAAAATAACTTTAAATGAGATGCTGCTATGATAGTTTTATTTTTAAGTAACAATAAAATATGAAGCTTGGAGTTCTATTTTAGTTCTACACTTTCTTAAATAAAGTGGCTTTGCAGAATATGAATGGAGGTTTAATAATGGGCAGTTTATTATAGGGACTGCTTAATTTGGGGATCTAGTTTAGCAGCTGCCAAAACAGATCAGTATGATGAAGGAATGTGAACAGGATGGCATTTAGACAATATTTGTTAGAATGACAAAGTGTTGTGGTTAAAGCTTAGTCGTAAATTAGAAAAGCATGTAGCCTGCTTGTTCCCCGCCCCCAACATGTCCTCCCCCCACCTCCCATCCCCACTCCTGGAGAGATGGGGAGGAGAATCGAAAGAATGTAACTTCCATGGGTTGAGATAAGAACAGTCCAGTAACTAAGGTATAACACAAACCGCTGCTACTACCACCAATAATAACAATGATAAGGGAAATAACAAGGGAAGAGAATACAATCGCTCACCACTCTCCGACTGAGCAGAGAGAGAGAGCTAGCCCTTCCGGGTATCTCCCAGTTTACATCCTGGGCATGACGTGCTGTGGTATGGAATACCTCTTTGGTCAGTTTGGGTCAGGTGTCCTGCCCCTGCTTCCTCCTGTCTTCCCCTCCTCCCTGGCAGAGCAGGAGGCTCAGAAAGTTCTTGGTCAGTGTAAACATTCTAAGCAGTAGCTAAAAAACATCAGTATTATCAGCACTGTTCCCAGACCAAAAGTCAGAAACACAGCGCTGCACCAGCTACTAAGAAGGAGAAAAAATGACTGCAACTGCTGAACCCAGGACACAAAGCAACATCTATTATTACCAATAGCTAGGCTAAATTTTCACATGATATTGTGACATTAAGTTATTTAAGAAAGAATTGTTGGAGTGACTTGTATTAATCTATTGTTTTGCATTATGCAAAATCATGATAATATTGTTTACTTAAATCATTGATGTATATACTTAGTTTAAATTTCAGCCAGATACTCTCATGTTCCCATCTCTCTTCTCAAGAAGCCTTTGTTCATTCTGCGGAACAAGTTTAAAAATTAAAACGTAGTTACTAGGAAAGACAAAAAAAAAAAAAGAGATTCATGAGTTATCTTAAGTCAAAGTAATCTGAAAAATCGCTCTCTGTTCTTCAGGCCTCAGACCCTCTTATGTCAGAGCATCATACAGATCGCTAGCATTCAAACCAGTGGACTTCTTTATATATTTCAGGAAAATACACCCTGTTCAGACTTAACCTCAGATGTGATGTCAGTATCTTAAGTATTTTTATTTAACGGTTCTATGATTGTGAAAAGAACTCCATAGCTTTAGAGTTTCCATATGTCCTGAAATTCACTTTCAGTGTCATTTATCATTGCATCTGAAGTGAAAAAATAGTCATTGGAAGGCTTTAATAGACATATTTAGTTTACAAGTAGAAGTCATTTAGAAGAAGTGGAAGACTCTTTTCCTTTGTGCGACTTTTCAGTTGACAGTATCTGAAGTATCACCTCTTTAGGAAACAAAACCTTCACTGAATCTTTTTCTTCAGTGGAAGTAGAGTTCAGCAGTTGTATGACTGTTTTTCTAAACTAAAAATGTCAGCAACAGAGCCATAGCATTTTTCATGCCTATTCATTCAATGAAATCTTTCAGCTTTGAACTTGCATAGCAGGGAAATGATTTTTATATTACTATAAAAGGTTATTTTAAAAGAATGTGTACCTTCTCAGAAGTGAAAGAACTGAGACTGTAGGAACCTTACATATAAAAAAGAAATAAATAATAAAAAAATTAGGGCATGTGATCCTAAGAGCTGGTTGCAGAGTGCCTGTATCTGTCTGAAAAACCTCAAGTTATTTTAATAGATTCAGAATTGCACAAATCTTTATTTATAATCTTTAGGATTATAATAAAATCATACACCCTTGAGATAAAGTGTCCCTCTAGAATTAGGAATACAAAGGATGGGGAAAAGATTCCAAAATCGGCGCATGGATGTATGAAAATTTTAATTTGCAGCCATTTATGTGGGAATTGGACTCTGCATCTACCTCTTTTCTGCAATCTTTTCAGCATAGGGTTGCTTTAAAATTACATATTAGATTCAAATATGGAACATTCTATGATTCAAATGTAATTTTCATGCTTTAAGCTTTACTTTTGTTATGGAAACTTTGGTTTATAAATTAGGCTCTGAAATACAGATTGAGAAATATTGGGGTTTTTATGACAAAAATTATGCTTTTCAGAACAAGAACAGTAGTGTATTCAACATGCAGAACTGACATCTCACATAATGATCCACAACCTGAAAAAAAATTGAAATAAAGACTATATTTACTGATAATGTGTTCATTAGGATCTCTAGCCTGCTGCCAACAGGCACAGGGAAAAGTTCTTCAGCTATATGTGCTGGATACTCAGTGTTGATGGAAGAACTGAAACATCTTTCAATGGCATCCAAATGAAAGGCGATCTTTGTTCTGTGTTCTAGTGGGACTGAAAACATACATTTTGGAACTCAAAGGTATATGCTCTAGGAAGACTTAGAAGATGTTTGTTAACTGAGAAGGCTTCAACAGAGCAAGTCTGACTAAATGTGTCACTGTTAAATTTATGATGAGTTCCAGAGGCCCAGACACTTACAGGTTCCAAGAAATCTCAAAGTAATGCAGAACATGAAGGAAAATTCTTTTTGCATGTACTTCACAAAAGCATATTCATTGACTGCATAATTCTGTTTGAATGAAATGTTTAAATTTCAAGTTTAAACTTTGCATACTAGGAACACAAAATATTTCCATGATATAGCTTGCAGGAGATCATGAATATATAGAGAAATATATATGAAAACTATTCAGTTATTCTATAATGCCTTAGGTATACATATTACTTGCGTATTATTACTATAATTATCAATATAAGTAAGAGCTTTCTCCCAACATTCTTTCTTTTTTTATGTTCATTTAAAAAATCTTAACAGGGTGATATATTGAGAAAAAAAATGGGTTTGAATTTGATTTCATACCAGTTGTAAGACATTTCAGCTTTTGGCATATTCAGGGATGTTCACCTTGCCAGAATGTTAGGTGACATGAGAGGAACACGCAAGTGACTGTATATGTGAATGGGACTCCCAAAACTGCCTGGGAGATCATTTCACCCTAGTTTGAATATGACAGCAAGGAAGATGATGGATGAGGTAGACAGTAACCAACAAATTATTAAGGGACTTTTGAAGCACAAGAAGAGTCAGCTGAAAGAGAACTACAAGAAATATGGACATTTTAATGGTGAGAAGAGACTTTGGAGAGGAGGATAAGCAGCAAGGCAGCCATGACCCTGCCAGATATAAACCTGTGGCACTGGGGGCTTGATGTCTACCTGGCAGCGTGGCAAAAAAAAGTTCAGCTCTTTGAAAACTGGAGTCCATAGCTACCTTCACCTTGTTCATCTCTCACAGACAGCCACATCCTGCACCTCTTCATATTTTCCACTCCTAAGGTTAGGCAGGCCATCCTGAACAGAGAACAAGACTGAATTTTCTACATGAATCTTTCCAGCCATAGTAGTAGTAAGAAAATGAAGGCAGCTGTCCACTCTGCCTCTAGTTAACAAATAATTTGCTAATCTAATGTAGCATGTAGCACACCCGTGAGATGCAGATGAGAGAGAAGTTGACAAATAGAAGAGCCCTTCTGCTGATAATTGTTCTGTTTTGCATATCTCTCAAGCTAGAGAAATTGTTAAGCTATTTGATACTGTCTTTTAGTGATGTTTACAATATATTTAGCAATTTAAAATTGGCTGTTTGTAGATATAGTGAAGAAAAACAAAAAAAAATTCTGAAAGAATTAGCGTTGCTGACATAATCAATTAAAAAAAACATGATAATACATTTTCCTTGGTACACAATAATCTCAGAAGAGGTATTTGCCTTACCTCAATTTTATAAATCATATTTTAATTCATAGAAAATGTTCTGCTAAAAGATTCTAAGTGACTATGAGATGGTCATTGCTTTCAGTATACCACACATCATGGCTTTTTATTGTTGATCCGTCCCTTTCTACTACAACCATGTACTTCAAGCAAGTGGCCCAAACTCAGGAGCCCATCTCCCTCTAGGAAAGTCTTTAAACATGTACAGGCATGTAAGATTAATTTCCCTACTGGACAGGATTTAATTCTCCTAAATGCCTCACATATCTGGGGCTAAAAGGGCTCAGTATAATATGTACATATTTGAAATGTAGCTCTCTTCATAAGTGCATGTGAACAGTTTCTAATTACCCATTGAAAATCAGCTGCTATTTATTGCATAGCTGTTAAAGCATATTGAAATATACTCTCCTTCCAGTTAGATATTTTAACTGATTCAGATATTTACAACATTTGAATATAATCAGTGTTCCTGGAACCTTTGCTGGAATCATTACAGGGACTTTGGTTCACCAATAAATCTTTGAAATGCAGGAAGTTTTGCCAAGATGATTGCTGCTACAGTTTATTTGCCAAGTTCTCATGAAGAGGTGCATACTTAGGAAATAGCCTTGAATTAATTAATCTAAATAATCAGTCTAAATAATTAGTCATACGTGTAGTGCATGGATGTAATGGAATATGTGGATGCATAGTTTGTGAGGGTGTCTTGTTAGTGGGTACTCTACACAAAAGGCTAGGAAAAGAGACAGAAGTAATAAATTAAACACCCAGATGCACATACCCTAATGAGCCATAGATAACAGAGGTGATGTCAAAGACCAGAGCTTTCAGGTGCCTTATTGAGACAGGCCATGGATGGAACCACTCGAAGCCTTGAGGAGGTTCATTCAGTTGTTTTGTAACTGACAAGAAAGGAGAAACAAGATTATCCTGAGTCTAAAGATAAAAAGGAAACTTATTATGGAATATTTGAAGGAGCTTATCTAGTTTATGATGGGATGTGTAGGAGGTGGGCCAAAGAAAGCAGTGTATGAACAACTTGCTGGTTTAGCACACTTGACTGGCTAAGCCCTACATGTAATCGTCACAGTCTGTTGAATCTTATTAAGCCTATCTCCTATGTTTTCCTGTGTGAGTGTGCTCTGTGTGGGTGCATGTGTGAAACCTGCTGGTGTGCATGAAGCTGGTCTAGCTGGCAAGTAGGAAGAGTGGTCTAAGTGGCTGGTATGGAAAACAGAGACTGTGAATCAAAGGGATTTACAGGAGAGGAGACTGGCAGCTGGAGAGGCTGGAGCCTGGAGCCAGCTACTGGAAAGGCTGAGTGTCTAAGGCCAGCTCCTGGAGTGATCCATTTATGTGTGCATAATGCTACCAAACTAGCCAGTAAGTCACACCATAAGGTCTGGGAGCCAGTTACTGTAAAGGCCACATTTGGAGCTGGATACTAGTGAAACTGGGAGCAGCTACAGGAGGGATCCTATGACAGGGCCAGCCACCAGAAGGTCCCATTTGGGAGTGTGTGCATGTGGTGTCTGTTAGTAAGCCTTGAAGCTGAATTAGCTTGCAGGTAAGAACAGGATTATAGAATCATAGATTCATAGAAACATTTGGGTTGGAAAGGACCTTCAAAGATCATCTAGTCCAACTCTTCTGAGCTGTGAGTGAACATTGCCAGGTCATGTCCAGTTTTTCATCTGCCGGTACTTCCAAATTGTCCTCTTTAGGGCTTCTTTCAGTCCCTTCAGCCCCCAGCCTGTGTTGACACTGGGGCTTGCTCCAGCTCTGGTGCAGCACCTTGCCCTTGGTCTTGTTGAACCTCATGAGGCTCATGTAAGCCCACTTCTTGAGCTTGTATAAGGCCATTGATATGAGTCACATTGGTGGGACTGTTCTTTGTGGATGCATGATGCCTCTTAAGGGCACTGCTTTCTTGTCTGTGTTACTTTACTGTTGTTTGGTTGTGTGCGCACTTATGTAAGAGTGTTTGTGTGTGTGTATCAGAGGTACCTGCTTAGCCTCACTAGGGCCCAACCTTGGCCTGGCATTTGGGGACTGGGTGAGGAGGACACCCCCGAGTCTTTGGCTCTGGTGGATTTGAAACGATAGCTCTCTTGAGTCCTGAAGTTCACCAGATCTGGCATCCCTTAAGAGCATAGTTTGAGAGGAACTTTCTGAATCTCACCTTGCACCCAGAGGGAGGGAGCTGCAGGCACCAAGCTCATAAGCAGCCCTATCCTGACTCCTTCTCCCTGAGGAGCACCATCAACTCTCCCCCCTCCCCCCCCCCGCCCCCCGAAACCCAAATCCAAGCACAAAACTTGTGTGGAGAATACTAAAAACAATCGATATGTCACAGAAAGAGAGGACAGCCACCAGAGTACAGAATCAGGGTGTCTATGCCCCATTTTGCATTTTGTACAGTAATGGAAAGTTAGGAAAACGCTTTTCCAAAGGAGACTAGAGACATATAACACACTACGGAGTAGACCCCCTAAAAAGCTATTGGGTCCTGTGAATTTGGTCTGGAAGTAGACACATTGCTTTCTTCATGTCTAGCCTGACAGTTGATTGGATCTGTGGCACATTGAATAGACATCCAGCAGACTTACTACTAGAAAGCTCAAGTGCATTTTTTTTCCCATGCCCTGTACCTAGTATGGCCATCCTCTGAATCTCTTAAAGAAGGTGAAATGCAGTTCTGATACACAATTGTCCAAGTACAAGGGAAATAATCTTTCTTGTCCACAAAAGAGCCCAGAGGAAAATCTAAAGCATGGAATCAATTTAGTACTGTACAAATACACTGCAATATGTTTCCTGTTGTGTATCAAAAATTCAAGGCCAAGTGTTATTGATAAAGAACCCATTCTTTTTATGTTTCCAGGGTACTGAAAAGGGAAGAAATGGTAACAGAAGGGAAGTAATGTTAGTGCTATTTCTTTTGTCAGCTATTTTTTCTCATTCTGCTTTGATTTTTATTTTATTGTTGTTCTCTTTTGTACCTATGTAAGCAATACATAGGCTGCTGATAAAACCACTTTTCTTTGGTCTCATTCAAAGCACTGCTAATATATGAAACATCGGAACAAACTCTTTAGTTTTCACTGAGGGGAAGATTTTTCCATTTCATCAACAAACTTAATTCTTTTAGAATTAAAAATGTCATTCATGTCCCATATCTATCTGATGTTTCCTTGTCCATTTGTTTATGAAAAATTGTGAAAGGACTGAACAGCTCTTTACTATGGAGGAAACTACTGCTGAAACCCCAATGCAAAATTCTGAGCAAAAATTTTCCTGGTTTACCTTTCTTACTCCCAAGGGCCAGCAAGATGCTATGTCATATATCATGCTGATCATAGCTTATCACCATTATTAAATCCATTAAGGGGTGTTAAATCCATTAAAAGCAAGGGAATCTTGGTTTTAAACTTTCTTACAAAGGGATGATCTGTGAGGAAGCCATCTGAAAAAGTTCCTCAATCAGCCACTTTCTACATTGTGTCTTGAATTATTTTCTTACACCTTTGGGAAAATCTTTGCTTCTCTTGAGAAATTCTGACAAATCACTCATTCATTGCAAACTGTACATCGGGTGCATAGGTTTTACTTAACCTTCCTGCTTACCCATATATATATATATATACACACACATAGTGAATTATTTTCAAAGCAGGTGATAGGCTGAGCCCATAGAATTATACTGATTAACTTCCTGTGTTAGGGAAGCAAAAGGTCTGAAAAGTATTCCAAAGATTTCTATTTCGCTTTAACATAATAGTATTTGGTTGACCTCAGTGCGCCAAGTCAGCCTTGATGAGTCACACTGAGTGCCAACACAAAGAAGGCATATTCAGTAGAAATCTGGATGGTGTGAAGTTCTGTGTCAAGAACACTGTCATAATATCATACACAGAAATCCCTGTCTCAGATTAGGCCTTCATCTGCATAAAGATTCAATTACTAGTGATAAGCATGACTGTTATGATAGCTGTCAAAGGCATATTTTCAGGATCATTATCCTGAAACTCATCATCCTCCAAGTGGTTGATTATCACTGTGTCCAGTTTCAGTGAAGAGGCAGAAAAGAATTACATGCACTTAACCCATTTAAATATTGATATTAAGTGTAACTAATAATGTATGGGTTGAAATGAAATGCAGGGTTTAGTAAATGAAGATGTGAAATCAGAGTTACCCAAAGCACCAGGAAGCTTGGTAGTTTACTCTGCACTGAATCAAGTCAATTATAAAAAATGCTGTTTGTTTACCAACTCAGTATATAAACATATAAGTGACAGTATGGGATTTGGTTTAGTATCCAGAGCCACTTCCCCAAAGTTAGTACTTTAAATTTGCATTATTCTTATCCTTTTCCATGGTCTTTCATCTCTATGTGTCAGGTCCTGTCTGGACAGCTCCTTGTGCCCATGGTGGTGGTTTGTGTTGAATAGCTCTAAAGAGATTTTGCTTCTTTGCATTTGCCAATTCCCTTTTTGATTATGTGTCAAATTTAGTGTCTGTGATAATTTGTAGCAAATAGATTAGCATCTTACCTGTGTGTTATGTAAAGTATCTGCTCTGGACAGCTTTAGGCCTGACAACTGGTAGTTTTGTTTGATTCACTTACAGGATAAGTAAGACAGTGAACTATAACTTCCTATACAGTTATTCACATAACTCAGTTTTTTAGACTGTTTTTGTGCTTCCCCTCAGCTACCTTTTTTGAAAACTCCCACCATATGTAGTCATTTCTTATAAAATAGGAACATCTTTTATAACTTTGTTTATCCTTGCAGCCTTTTTTCCAAACACAGCTACATTATACAATATTATTATTTTGCTACCATATGAATTTTGACATGCAAGTGGACAAAAAAAGGCAGAACTTCAATTAGGATTCAAGACTCAGGTATGTAATGGATTTATACAGCAGCATAATGATTTTTAAATTATTATTATTTTGTTTTGTTCTGTTCTCTATTCAATTCCTAACAACTTCTAACATCTCATTTGCTTTTCTTCACTGCCACAGTGTTTTGAACTGACACTTTCATGGCTTACTTTCTCATTCGTAAGAGTTTTTATCAAACACTAATACCTAGCTCAGAAAACATAATTGTATTTCTATTTATTTTCTTTTACATGTGTTTCACTTGTACATAATTTTGTTTATATCCCATTTTATTTCCAAGCCCTTTAGTATTGTGTAACTTTTCTTTTTACAATTATTAACACCCATTCTTTGTCTTTATTACTGTTGGTATTATCAGCAAACTTTGCCATATAACTCTTTCCAGATCATTTATGAATATTGTGAACAAGTCTCTGGCATAGACTCCTAAGTTTTATTTATGACATCTCTTTACTATGGAAACTAAGTAATAATTCTGTCTTTTGTTTCCCATAATTTAATAACTTGCTCATCCACCTGAGGGCCTTACCTTCTTTGCTATTACAGCTGAATCTTGAAGAGAGATTGGAGAAGGATCATAATAAATGCCTTTCTGAAATCCAGAACAGTGTGTCAACTTGATTAGCATTATTTACATATTTCAAGAACTCTAATAGATGGTTCTGTTACTAAAGTAATTCTGGCCCCATTCATATTTACCCACATGTTTACAAGTCCCTCTCCTAAGGTCACAAAAGATGACTGGCTACAGTTTTTTCAGATTTTGTGCAAAACTCTCTGAAAAATCACTGCCACGTTAACCACCTTCCAGTCATGAGGCAGTTTTAGGAAGATATGATACAGCAGAATTCATAAATCAGTTTTTTCTTTTTTCAGTACCTTCAGAACACTTCAGTTAATTCCACCAGAAATGTGATACTTATAATCCTATAAAATATTCTTTAATGTCTTGCACTGACATTTCAGCTCAAGATGATACTGTGATATTCACATGCAGGAGGATAATTCTACCTCTCCGTGTTCTGACAGTCTTAAATTTTGTATCTCCACAAAACTTTATGCCAGGAAAACAGTGCCAAGTATATTATCAAATCAAATCAAATAAATTTAAAGAATAGTTGGAGAGTGGGAAGTATAACCTTGGCTGGCAGCCACACACACAACTGCTTATTCACTCCTCCTCCTCAATAGGACAGGGGCATAAAAGAGGACAGAAAACATCTTGGATGAAGATAAAGGCAGAGTTCCTCTCTGAGCTTCTCCTCCTCACGTGTTTCCCCTCCTCCAGTGTGGGGCCTCTCCACAGGCTGTAGTCCTTTAGGATGAACCTGCTGCAGCACAGGGTCCTCCATGGACTGTGGTGTGCTTACCTGCTTTGTCATGGCCTCTTGCACTAACTGTAGGTGAATCTCAGCTCTGGTGTTTGGAGCACCGCCTCCCCCTCATTCTTCTCTGCTGATGGTGATTGTAGGGATGTTCCTCACCTTTTTTCCCACACTCCTCACTTGCTTGTGCAGTGTTTTCTCCCTTTCTAAAATACATTTTTTCAGGGGCACCACCCACTTGGTTGACAAGTCCAGTTGTGTCCTGCAATGGGTCCATTGGAGCCAACGGGCACTGGCTGAAACTGAGACAGCCCTGTCCTCTCCTCAGAGGCCACCCTGCAGGCCCCCACTGCCAGTACCTGGGCACTGACAGCAGGTACAATGGCTAAATCCCTGTAAACCACCAAGAAGACCCTGGAAAGGAGATCAGCCAACTTGTCCCACTCAGAAGAAACTTGCTGTGACAAATGCAACCCTAAATTGTGGAGAAACACAGCCATCTCACAGAATTTAGCAGTGACCCAGCTTAAGACATCCACTGCAAAGAGTCTTTGCTTTGATATCGAAGCTGTTGCCTACATTTCTTCAGTGTTGACTGGAGCGGCAGTTTAGAATCAGATTTACACCAGTTGCCACATTTCCTAAATGGATGCTGAGGAAAAACAATACTCAGAAATACTGAGGAAATAGAATATTTAAAACACTTCTCCCTCCAGGCTAAGTACATGAATGGCAACAGCTCTCTGGAGATTAACTATCTGAATTTTCCCTTTTTAGACACAGAGGAAAGAAGACTTGAGGTGATGAGAGCCATCTAATTCCTAAGAAGAGCCAGATGCCTTTGAGCTCAGAGGACTTTGGAGTCTAGAAGTCTCCACACCCAGGGACAATGCTTGAATGAGTCACTCATCTCCAAATGTGCAAAACACCCAATTCATCTGTGGATGATGACCCAGAGCTCCAGATGTGCCCAGCTCTTCCCCCAGCTGGTGGCTAAGACTAGAGGCAGAGTTGCACTGACTTCCTCCTTCAGTGCCTCTTAATAATAAGCTTAAATGTCACCTTGCTCAGCATGTTGACTATTATGAGTCATATTTTGGGCACTCAGGTTATGGAGAGCTTAGACACTCAAGTGTGTATTGGCAACTGTCATAGTTTAAGCCCAGCCATTAACTCAGAACCACACAGCCACTTGCTCACTCCTCACCTTCTTCCTTCCTCTGCTCCCGTAGGGATGGGGAGGAGAATCAAAAGAATGCAACTCCCACGGGTTGAGATAAGAACAGCCCAGTAACTAAGGTATAACACAAATCACTACTGCTACCACCAATAATA
>WYDI02024257.1:36301-72268 GCA_009867235.2 Psittacus erithacus
TGAAAGTTAGAAACACAGCGCTGCACCAGCCACTAAGAAGGAGAAAAAATGACTGCTACTGCTGAACCCAGGACAGAAGGCCACCAGCTAGGGTGGAAATCTATTATAGCCAGGTAGACCCCTGAAGTGGCTACTTTAGCCACAGGTTAGGAGCTACCAGTTGGCTATTACACCTCTGCTAGACTTTAAAGGGGCATTTAGGTTCTGGTATCCCAAACTGATTTTCTGATAGACTTGAAGAAGGTCTAAGTTCTCTTCACCTCTGAGTGTGCTACAGTTCTGAGTCTAAATAGTCTCTGACTGGTTGTCAGTTTTGCCTAAGCAAGACTTGCAAACTCATAATTCTTCTAATTGAACTGATTTTCTTGTGAACTGTGAGGTTCCATTTCTTTCTGAATTGAGGCATTTTCAGAATGTGCTTTCCTCCTGAATGTGTTATACCTGCTGGGTCATATAGAAGAGATGATGCTCTCTTATGCAGAATGTCAGAGTGATTCCTGGAATAACTGCCTTGCAAAAGACAATGTAGTTTCATCTCTAAAAGACCTAGCTAGTGCACTACAAAAGAAAATATGCAGTGCGCACAGTGTGGACTGCCACGGAAACAGGACCTGGAAGAGATTTGGGAACAAAGCTGTTTGACACTGTAACAGTATTCAGATACTCCGTATCTTCCTTGTAAAACTAGTCTTTCACAGATAATAGATTATTTCCTTACAAAAGAACAACATGAATAGAAAAACCCTTCAGGATCTTTTCAACCTTAATCTGTTACTTTAATCGAAGTATGAGGAGACAGGCAGTGGAAGCTGGCCAGTGTGACAGAATAACAACTTCCTGGAGCAGAAACAAGGGGAGTGCAGTCACATTTGTCATTTGTCGTGGTGAGAATGTCTGATTGATGCTGAAAATCAAAGCAAGAAATATCTATGAACCACAGCACAAAAGCACTGCACAATGAATCTCTTATGTAGCAATTAGACAGCAAGTGAGCAAGTCATGGATAACAAGGATGCCTCTACATGTCACTTCAGAAGAACATTTTAAATACAAGTATCTTTGAAAAGTGAAGAAAGATAATCAATATGGTGATTAATGACAGTAATTTCACACAAACATCTGGGAAATTAAGCATGCTGTTTAGGAGTTCTTTGTTGCAATGGCTTGTGAAGGCATGAATGAGTTGCAAACCAAACTTCACATCAATATATTAAACAGTGTGATACAATGATACTTATTTCAGCTTGGAAACTTTCCAGAAATTACATAGAAATATAAAAATGTCTTCCAAAAATATCTTTTTTTTTTTTTTTAAATGCTTTCTTTTTGTTAAACCAAACAAAACCATAATTTAATGGGGAAAGAGGCACTTTAGTGAAAATTTCTGTATGCTACATTTAATGTGACACACACTGAAGTAAGGGAATGTGGTTTTTCAAGTTTTCGAAAAGCTCCTTTGCATTCTGAACGTTTTTTTGCAGAAGATAGTAATTCACCTTTTGGGTTGAAGATGGCTCGGGTGAATATCAGTTAGGTATTGATCAAGGTCTAATTTTCTGTGCTAGTTAAGTACAATTGAAATGTGCACCTAAACTTTGCATATTTTATAGCAAAAACCCCTTTAGCAATATACTAATTTTCACCATCAGCAGCAATACAGTGCCAATAGACTTGGAGAAAAGGCAGTTTGACTCATGTATTGTGGGCTTTAGGCCTGAGTAATGCTCATTAAAGTGCAATCCTCATAATTCATAGTGCCCAGAGTTTTCCCAGTTGACTTAGTAGGTGATCTATAAAATACTAATTTTTTATCTTTAGCTTCTTTTGATTGGAAAATTAGTGTGTTCCACGCTATTGTATGCTGCATCATATATGAAGTCATACTTGATATATTTGTAAGTTTTGATTCTATTAACAGTTATTACTGTCCAGACGTTTAGTTGATTTGTTCACTGTTTGTAATAACTCAAATGATTAGCATAAAAGTCGTTGCCAAGCAGTGATTAAGAATATTTGTTATTCAT
Organism: Psittacus erithacus; assembly: GCA_009867235.2. Classification (NCBI taxonomy): domain Eukaryota; kingdom Metazoa; phylum Chordata; class Aves; order Psittaciformes; family Psittacidae; genus Psittacus; species Psittacus erithacus. The sequence goes on from WYDI02024257.1 coordinate 38,326, forward strand.
AATCAGTTTTGTCTAATTGGTTAATCTACTATTGATTGGAATTCTTTTTTTGGGGAAGACTTTCTGAGAATAGTTCCTGGAAGACAAATCTTGAATTTGGGCCCAAACTTTAAAACAAAAATCTGACTATATGCAACATAATTATGTGAAAATGGGTTTGAAAAAGGGTGAGTTATGGCACCAGATTTCTCATATCTTAACTGTGATTGCTAGATGTTTTCTAAGCTTTCTGCCTGTAGCAGCATCTTTACCTATGAAGTGAATGGTGTTAACAGGACATGGACCAGCTTGGAAGTTGTTTTAATTCATATCTTTCAGAAACAACACACTTTCATGAACTTAAAATGCTAAGATACTTATAACACTCCCTGAAACCTTCCATTCAGAGCTGACATTCTTCCTAGCAGTCACCTGTAGACATGGCCAATCCACAGGCCTTTTCCTCTCTCATGTGTGAGAAAGGAGCTTTAATCGGTGACTACTGTAGCATCTGTTTTTTTCTGTTTTCTTCCTTTCTTCTTTTTATCAGCTAAATAATAGAATTTTTTTTTTTTATTCATAAGCTACTTGTATTTTTAGTAAGCGTAAACCATGTGCACCTCTGATTTAGAACGGAAAAGAGCGAGGTTTCAGGTTGCTTAGATATGTGATGAGTTTGGGCTCAGGTCTTGGAACAGCTTAAGAGCACTGCCTTCTTTCTGAAACAATAATAACTTTCAGTCTCCAAATAGATTTAGCTTGTTCCTGGTTTCCTTCACCCACGCACATGCATGGGTGTAGGAAACCTTAACCCTCTATAGCAGAAGAAGAATTACATGTTTGCTGACATGAGAGAAACATAGATCTTTGCAATGCTGAGCTGGATGGCCAAAGTTTTAAAAAACCTCTCCTTTACATCATAGTCCTGTGGTCTTCTATTATGACTCAATTTTAAGAAAACTCAATTATTATGACTCAATTTTAAGAAAAAATATATTTCTTTCTTTGTTTTTTGGCTATTTCCTAATCTGAATCACCGGACTCACATTTTGTTCACATTATACTTTTCATGATTTTTCTTACACACAACAAAGAAGGAAATTCAGCCACCTCTTCATTTTTGTAGTGGTGGTGATAGGAATCTCTGAGTGGCTCTTCAGATATTACCAAATTAGGAGCAGTGTCACACACCCCAACTCTTTTGCATACAAATTGGTTTTTCCCACTATATTTTGATTAGGAAAACTAACTAATGTTTCTTTTACCCTGCTCAGGCCATTATATCCATACTATCTCTATACATTGTCATCTGTTAGGCATTCCTCTTCTGAGGCTTAAATTGGCAGTCCAGTCATGTTATACAGTATCTAAAAAACAGCAGCTATAAATCTTACAGTAATATATATCAATTAAACCACAATACCTTTATGAAACTTTTTTACTGTTCTCTTATTTATTGACAGATTTTTTTTGTAATTACAACACAATGAAACGATGGCAAGTACATAAGATGCAATAGTATAAAAAGCCATTTTAACCCTTCCCTTGGTTAAGACACTTACAGCAGACAGGAACTGCCCCACCCCAATTTTCCCCTTCTCAAATGAAAATGAAAAATAAATATAAATTAATAAATATAAAACAAATCACTGCACAGCCCTTAACTCTTTCATTGCCATGGCAAGAACCATAATGATGATTCTAGCATGTGACTTTCTGTGGTTAAAGGTTGCCGCAGGAGTCAAAGGGTTATAGCATTGTAAACATAAGTACTTTGTTGAAAATGTTCAGTCGTGTTAATGGTCTACAGCAATGAGATTATTATCATGACCCCTTGACCTTTAATGACACAACATTATAAGGAGTTAAAGAGATAATAGCTTGATGAGCTGTTACATAGATTAATTAACCCATTCTGTTTAACAATGCACTATGAGGTCTTGATTTACTAATAAAAGACAACTTGTGTGTAATAAAACACTGTTCAATGCATTGATCAATAAAATCAATGAAAAAAATCAGTCTAAGCACCACAAAATTTTGCCTGATTATATCTGACAGTCATAATACACTTTAGCACCATTTAGTCAGCCTTGCATTTGCACACAAACAAGCTTTGTGTTTGTCAGTAGAAGCTACCTGAAGGAATAACATATGTCAGTTATAAAAAGGTTACTGTGTAGAAGGCTGTGTGAGCCAAAAAAGTAAAATTAAAAAAAAAAAATAACAATAATAAGAAAAAATTTAGTTGCAGAAAGCAAATAAATGCTCCAGTTATCTTGTTACTAACGCACATCCTAATGAGCCAAACACAGGCATGAAATGCATATGGGGCTATGCAGAGAAAAGGGAATAAAAATGAGAAAATTGCTTCATATACAGAAATCATCACATCCATGTTCTGACTTATTTGTCAGGATTTGTAAATTAAAAGAATAGTTGTTGGGTGGTTCAAGAAGCAGCGCTTGAAGAGAGCTAATGTTTAACAATGTGTGAGTTTTATGGTCATGTTATACATAAACCCACTTTCAGAGATAACCTGACAACTGCACCAATATCCTTGTCTCTTCATGAAAGACTGATTACCTATTTTTCAGAAATGAAAGATAAACAAACAAATCACTATGCGGGGAGAGTCAAAATTGTGGCTGCTTCCAGCTAACATTCGAACCAGAACAGTTTCTGCTGGAATTACAGGGAGAAATGAATGGCAACAAGATGGAAAATGGAATCAGTTGCTAAAAAACATCCAACAGGCAGAACAAAAGAAGAAATCACATTCTGGTAGATACAAGAATACAGCACTTGGAGAGAAAGCAAGGTGTGTGTTATTCAGAAAGTAACAGAAACAAGAATGTATATGAAGCATGGAAAACAGTGTACCCTTCTTGTACATATCCATATCAAACTCTTGACTACACACTGACAAAACCAGCCGTGCACACTTTAACTGTTAACAGTACTAATCACAGGACTAGCAAGGAGCAGACATTACCTCCCTCTATCAGCTTCTGACCATATAGGAACACTTATCACATACAATAAACCTACAGAAGTCAAACACCTCTGTCTTCCTCTGCAAGCTGTGACTGAATTGTGCAATGAATCCAATTCCCAGACTACAGTAGCAGATGTTGGAGAGAGCACTTCATAAATTTATTATTTATGATACCTAAAAAATAGGATCAATCAGAAAACAACGCATAATAGTGAAGCATTCTGCCATGCAACGGTGCTAGCATATTATGCTACAGCAGCAACGTAGTGATAGCTGATGTATGTGTATGAACTGACTTGTGGTAGAGGAAGGAATCCAGCCATATAATTATTGTCTGAATATCCGTGGCACAGATTACAGGCATCAGAATGCCAAGGAGAAATTAAAAATGCTTAAGACGAGAACAGAAACCACTGGAAATAATACAAACATTTTTGAAATGCAGCTTTCTAGACTGTTCACCTCTCACAGACGGCAAAAGCATGCATGCAAATGGTATGCAATAGCTGGTATCAAAAATGATAGGTCTATGTTGTTACAGTATTGTACATGTGACTAGGCAAGTAGACACCAGATGCAAATAAAGAGTCCATGATGGTCAGTGGGGTTTGTATCATGTCATTTTTATAAAAGACTTAAAGGACAGCAGAGACTTCAGTAATCTGAAGTAATTTGGAGCTCGATGTTGACAGACTGGACAATAAACAAGATTTAGTGAAAGATATATATCAAGTTCCTCAAATATTCACAGGAGTTTTTGAGAAGGTACTACATCTTCACCATAGACACAAAAAACTACAGACTGTAAACCGTTATGTGTGTGATTGAGATAGACAACAAAATTGTATTTTCTTCTTTTTTCTGTTTAGTGAACAGATAATTTCTTACTTGTCCACCAAGAGCATGTAAAATTAAATATAACCTTATTTATTCGGGAAATGTGTCAGGGCACAATGAAAAAAGTGAGTGGAAAGAAATCAAAAGTTTCATTGTATTTATCAGTTTACATAAAGAAATTGCAATAGATGATCCATCCAAAGGTCATAAAAGTATTTCTATTATATCAAACTCTTCAGGACTGAGATATCATGGAGATAATGACACATGGCTATAGTATAGACTAATAGAGGTAAAGTTTCTTTGTCCTTCAGTATTTCATCCAGTGGAATTCTTCAAATGATAGATAAGTCTTTGGGTATAATTTCTGAAATCAAACATAAGAACATTTCACTGTGACAAGGTTTTGCACATATCTGGCTGTTAGTTTGACTAAACCGCTCTCAAAAGATTTTTGAATACAGCAGATAAATAATGCACTCTATATATTTGTAGGCAGGTTCAGAGTAACTATCATCTGAGGAGCCTTCTGACTGACTGCTCTCTGGTGTGTTATGGCAACAGATATAGAATTCAGTGGACTTCTACAGCCTAACAGGTATCTTTGCTGTTGGAGACCAGTAATACTTCCAAAGCTATGACCAACTTCCTGATAACATCTCTTCACTTTTATTGTTGATTACATAACAGTTACATGCAATTTTAGAGGTGTCAGTAGTCCTTGACTCCTTCCCTTTCTGAGAAAATGGGTTTGTACTTGCAATTATAAACCAAAATGTTTTCATTCCTTTTCTTATATTCTTCTGGAAATGAAAAATGAAAATGTGCTTATGCTGCTTTTTCTGTGTCTGTCTGCAATCTTTGACCAAAAGACCTAGTTTGCTTTCCCGTGGATCCTAGAAATTGTGGAAAAAAGGTTTATGACTAATTTATGTTTCCTCTGAGGAAGATTTCAGTAGGGTATTCCTTTAAATCTGTATTTGTCATAGCTGTGAAAAGCCGTATCCAAGACCTACCACCTTCAAAGGAATGCATATTGCTAGCAGATAATGAACTGTGCATCTTGGACAATGAGAAGGGAGGATCAAAATCCTTGATCTATCTTATCAAATGGTTTTCGACCAGATGCAGTAAGGCAGTATTGTGCATGAACTGACAGATTTTGGGTTTAGAAACACAGTAAAGACGGCTGTTAGGCATGCAGCCCAGCTGAAAATGTTTTACCAACTGTGTTACAGAGGGTAAAAAGATGATTTGCATCATCGCACATACCTTCAATTCTAGATTCCTGTTCAAGATAAAATTTTCTTGGGTATAACCACTTCGGGTATTTCTGTGTGAGTTTTGACAATGGCTATCCTCAAAGACTTTTTAGTAGTTTTCATCTACCTCATGACTCATGGCCAGAGTTCATAGCACTTTATCATGAAGTAAAACACAACCATGTAAATACAAGATGCAGCTGTGCTCTGCAGGTATGAATTGTTGTTGACAGGATCATTTAAAACAGTGCTGTAGGTTGCTGATGGTGTCTTCTGAATACACCACATGTACCATTTCCTAAGTGATATAACTCTACTTATATCCAAAGAGACAAACTGCTTGGAACTGACTCAAACATGGTTACCTCCATAAGATATGATCACTATGTGAGCACTGACAATTTTGTAGCAATAGGCAAGCATACAACAAGCATACACAGTATGCGCATCTGTTTAAATTAATTGTATGCCTAAATATGGGGCTGTGTGTTTCAACCAGAATGTATCAATTGTACATTAGTACTTTTGGAGCGATATATAATATCATGTAATTATGAACACTGAGAAAAATGATAAACCATCATTTTACATTACGAAAAAAGAATATTTTATTTTCTTTGAGGATGCAAAATGGTAAGGGAATCAAAATTTGTTCATACCTTATAAATGAGTTAACACTGAGTTCCTGCTGACCCTAAGCACTCTCACCTTCCAAAAGGCAGATGATTTTCTGTACAGCCATGTAAGCTATGAATATGTGTATAGACTGGGTGTTAAACTGTGCCAACACATCAGGATGGAAATGTGGATTACAAACATCCTTTTCTGATTAAACACACTACTTTTTGCAAGTGGTGAGCCCATCTGGTGGAGCTACACTGTTCTCTTGCCTGTAAGTAATATAATACTTCACTAAATAGCTTCAAACTGTTGTCATATTGTTAAGGGCTAACCAGGTACTTTAGGAAGTTATTTTATCCCTGCTTCTCAGAAAGCCAGTTCCCCAAATGATGGATGGGCAAATGGATGAACCAGGACACATGTATGCACAAAATGAAAGTGATTATTCAATGTGCTAGTGCCAGATGGCAAGATGGGAAGAACGGTGTGTATTTTGCTGCAACATCAAAAAAAAAAAATCATGGGCATGAAAGACTATTGAATTAAGATATGCCAGTAGCTCAGCAAGGAGATTAATGTTGTAGTTCTAAGTACGTGATGCAATTTCATCAGGTACAAATTACTAACTAAATAGAAAGCTTTGGTTTAAGTGGTGGCTATTATAACTATCATCTGTGAACAATGTCATTCTACAGAAGCAGAAGAAACTGAGCTGTGTGACTGGAAAACTTTGAGCCATCATAAATGGCTGGAAAGTGTAATGATCATTGTTTATGCAGTTTTACTATGACAGCATGTAGTAGTGTGCTGCATGCCCATCCAAGAGTAGAAAATTGTCTTCAGTATGCTAGTTTACATCAGCATTTCTTCATTTACGTCTTCTCTGCCTCTAAAATTTATTTAATCTATACTGTGGGCAGTACTTAAGGCTGTTTATACAGAGCAAATGTACTTCACGTACACCTCTCACAGAATGTCATATCTCAAAGACATAATGGGCAGCTGCAACCGCAAATGTTAATAACCTGACTAAAATTTGTACATGATATGCTAAACCCTACATATACTGGGAAACAAGACCTGTTTATGATCCATGTGTTTAATGCTGTCTATACGCTACTTTGAAATACATTTTAAGTTAGGAACAGATGCTTGCAGTGGTCACATACTGATGACCCTTCAAAATACAACCTCCTGATTAGTGCTGGTCTTTCCTAGGTACATACACACATCAAATAATGATGTATCATACAGAATCTATGCTGCCTAACATTAGATCAAGCATCAAATGGAACCAGTCTGCAGCAAGTGATTGTATGCTTTTTATGCTTACCACACATTTTCAGCATTGATGGCACTGATGACAATGTCTTTCTCTATCAGTCTCTGTTATCTCAGATAGCAAATCACAAGAATGGGTTAGGCAGATTTGACTCACACATTCCATTTTTCATGAGACCAGTGACAGACAATTCATTGATTTGCATGCATTAATCAGAGATTAATTTTATGAGTATATGGTTCATTTACACCTGATTTTGTAACTGACATATGTTTAAATTGTCTTGTCTTATGCGAACCACTTTTATCTGCAGTCTGTGTAGTGCTAGCTAAGGACGTACGCCTAACATTGCAGGGCTGGTGTATCAGTCATGGCTATACCATCATATTCAATTACAAGTTATCTGTTCCTTAGCTCCCACACAATATTATTTGATTTACAGCATAGCTGAACATTTAAGTGGCCAGTGACATTTATTCCCTCCACTGATAATAATGATTTTCCTCATAGCTCAATAAGACTGCAGTCATCTATTTATACTTCGGGAAATAGAACTGCCCAAACACAGTCTTGACAACAACAAAAGGTGACAGAGAGCTGCTGCTCTGTAATGGCTGCTTCACATCTCCTACTGTCATGGTGCATGGCTTCACCTATGTAACTGGTAAAACAACTTAGGCCATGTTGTGAGAAGACATAGGAGCCAGAATAGAGCAAGCAGTCATATTCTTGCTCTTCAGCCCAGTGATCTTATGCTATCTCCAATTTAGGCTGCTAATGGTGTGGTAGCTTGCATTTCTACTTCCTTGAAAATGCAGAGCCTGGAACATTCACTCTTCAGTTTGCTATGTGTCTTTTTTAAGGTTTGCCTTAGCTATGGTTCAAATGAAAAAAAACTAGAATAGGAACGTAATACTTCCACTGTTTATAGGCAGACCTACTTTCTATTCTACGCACTTTTTTCTAACCAACAAGATAGAATTTGATTCTGTATAATTTGGTACCAAAAGCTACATTTAACTGACACTAAGATTGTGAATTAAGACCCTCCAAAAAGAGTTGAAAGTTCAATAATTAAGCCTTACACTCTGTTGTTAACCCACAGCGCTAATGGTGCAGAAGTCTTGACCAAGTAACTGGGTAAGTGAAGTACAACTCTAAGAAAAAGTTTGTCTGTCCCTTATGTTTGGATCTATTAGCTTCTGTAATTTTCATTTACAAAATTAGCCTTAAACATTTTTTTTCTTTAATTGTCCCATCCTTTTGCCCCACTTTGAAAGAAGAAAAAGTTCATAGGAATATATAAAATATGTATTACATTTATTCAGGAGACTTGAAAGGGCTCCTTTGGAGCCATTTGAGTCTCTCCATCCCAGCCTATCCAGTAAATATACAGTTACATAGTTTTTAAATGTATTTTTTTATAAAAATTAATTTTTGTCAACAGTCAATAACCTTTTCATTACATTAAAAGGCCAGAGGAAACACTGCCATTATCTGCTTTGGCCTTCTGCACCATATGTACTCTGAAAATGCACGAGCCTGTATAGTCAGCTTGATAGACTGTAACTGATTAACGCAATACATATTCAGTTTTGTATTGTTCCACAGTTGAGATCATAACAATAGCAATATGGAAATGTTTATTAAAAACCTTATGAAAAAAGTTACGGCACATAAGCAAGAACCCAGATCGCAGAACTGAAAATAATTTCATTTTGTTTTTTCTTAACTCTCATAATTATAGGCCCTGGTAGAAAAACAACTGTTCAAAATATGACATTGTCTTAGAACTTTCACTCATTTGAGTTCAAAACTAGATCAGACAACATCATTAGTTTACTCTGAAGTTATCTGAAACTAGCCAGTATGTACTTGGGAATTACAGTGAAAACAAATGCTCCCACCTCTTTTATATAAAGCAAACCTTTGTGACTGTGTTATAGACTACTGAAAGTAGGAGTATGTAATAGAAATGCTGACACAATCTTTCTTTGCATGACATAAACATGCCAATATAGTATTATTTTTCCTCCCCTTGTCTGTATATAACATGTATGTACTTTAAAGTAAAAGAAAATAGATCAATTTATCATGTATTCATGTATCCATGATGTACCATATACCAAGCACTAGATTTACTCTACTTACCTTCCTGCATAATTAAAGTTAAATTCTCCAAATACAAACATTTTTGTTACCTTACCAAAGAACAACAGTTTACATGCTCGGCACTTCATTACTGTCAGGGAAACAGTTGCACAAAAAGTTAAAGCTGCCAGGAAAGTTATTTCAAAATTGAAGTTTTTGAGTCAATAAAAAACCAGATGAGATGCTGTTCTGGCTTAAAGATAATATAAGTTCTCCCATTGCAGAGGAAAATCAAATGCAGAATAAGTAGTGCTGTTAGTATTTTCCACCAACTATGCGAGGGACAGAATTGGAACAGCAACATGAATCATTTTGTTTTGTTTGTAGCATAACATAAGTTAGTTTGTTGACAATAAAAACCTTTCTGTGGATTAAAATATGTATGTATGTGTATGTGTGTGTTTGTGTGTGTTTGTGTGTGTTTACAAGTATACAAACACACACACACATTTTAATATATATGACAAATGGGCATAGAATTCCAAATTCATCAAATGACCTGACGTGTAGTAAATATGCTATGTTACTTAAACTGTCAATTAATCTATATTTTCAGCAACAACTGAGTTGGATTTACTATATAATGCTATGGGCTGATACTGGTGCACTTCTAACCTACAGTATGAAGTACCTCTACATAACATCTCCAAAATGCCTTCTGCATTGCATATTTGTTGTAAAACTATATCTTTTTCTAATCTTCATTTTTGTTAGCCGTACATATGTATATCTGTTTATGCTCTAAGAAACACATTTGCAATGCTTTACAGCATGCCACATATGTTCATAAGTCCTCAAATCAATATAAAACCATGTAATTGAACAAAAAGGCATATTATTTTTCATGCTATGCTCAATATAAATATAAATTCAAGGCAGTCAAGCTATCCATTACCAAAATAACAATAACAATAATATATATCTATATATACCTACACTCTCTAAAAAGTGATCCAGTTATGTGGATTAAGAAACCAGTAAGAAATTGGTTGAACGTAGTACAAAAGTTCCATTTTATGTAAAAGCCCATACTGGCCATTTCAAGTATTTTAATATTTTCCTATAACCTTTTCATTAATAATTAACTATTTGTAGAAATAATAATTTTATACTGAAAATTGTATTCAAGTTAAATAAAAATTAACTTCTACTGTAGTTCATTTTTAGAGTGTGCATGTATACATAGCAAAATACCCTTCTACAGATCTATCATAAATATTTAGGTTTATGTCCATTCTTTTCTATGAAAACACTTCAACTTTTTTTCTTGAATTTTGGATTATGTATATCAGGCCTTTTAAGAAATAAAACTTGTCTTAGTCCATTTGCAACACCAGATTCCCTTCAGTTTGTGCCAGTTTGCAAGCTAAAGGTCAAAGACCAAAGACATAGGACAGTACAGTTTAAGGAAATTCAGACAGTGAAGCTGTTCACAGAAGACAATGTTTAACTTGGTAATGACAGACAACAGGTCAATAATCAAGTTCAAGGCAAGCTGTTCATTGTTGCAAAAGCTACTCCCCTCAAATCCTGGCTTTCATAAAAAACCAGGTGTCTGACTTTTGGGGTGCATCATTCTGACCACCTTTAATAAGTTCACAGCCCAGTGACTGTAAAGCCTATCACTGCAAGAAGCAGCTCCTAAAATCAATAAAGAGGTCTGTCAGTTGCTGACTTTTCTCTAGGAAAAAAATATTGATACAAACCTGCTCTGCAGGTCACATGAAAATGACAATACTGCTGTCAGCACAAATTACACAGAATGATAAAATGCTTTGGTGGTCTCTTGGCTCTGTCAGTGATATCATGTTTGGCTGAAGGCCAGAAATTTGACTAACCCTTTGAGAACTATGATGAACATGCAAAGAGGTAACACACCAGAGGATATTCATGCAATTATCAGAGTCATTTTAGCTTTCCTTTAAAACTGTAACTCTACCTCTGTGGAGGCAAATTGAATTATCATGCAATATAGTTTAAAAGAGAAATTCAAGATGCTTAAGATAAGAGGCGAAGTTATAAAACTGCTGCCAGTTCAGAAAAATTCTTGGTAAGTGGTAGAAGTTATTAAAATAGGCTTGGTTCCTTTAACCAGAAAGTAGCTGGTAAATATATTTTGTTTTCTATTTATGTTACAAATGCTTTTCTATCAATAATGCAAATAATTAAAAACACTCACTTGCACTCACAGGAAATCTGTTTTGAAAAACTGAGTTTCTTTAAAAACCTGAATTACCCAAATACAGTCCTATGATTTAATGACAACCAAGGTTAACATCCATCAGACTCTGAAAAAGGATGCAATAGTTCTCAAAGGGTTACACCACCAGTGTAATACCAGTGTAAAGTTTCTCGATAGCATGACTGTTGCTTTAGTTTGTTGAAATCCACTTCAGAGACACACTGCTTTTTACCATGCTTTGGAATGAGTACTCCTGACAGACCGATGAAAGGCCTGGGGCAGTTGGCTTGGTACACCCTGGGAAAGATTATGCGGGAAAATCAACCAAAAATCAAACAAATCAATATAAAGGTTCTGCTTGAATATAGTAACAAATATAAATGAGTTTAAAACATTGAAGACATAGCCCAGAGCAGCTGTATAAAACACAAAATGAATGTATTATTAAGGCTGTTACTATATTGCAGATATTTTGGCCCCTTGTTTGTTGGAAAATGGCTGTCCAAACAGTCTGAAGTCCTGTGTGTCATCTGAGTCTCCCACCTGACAAGAAAACTGGAAGTAGGAGTATAGGACTTTATCCATAGCAGACAGAAAGCAATCCTCTTTGGAGACAAAGCTGTTTTGGGTCTTCTCACTTTCCTGAAAGTTCCATTGTGGGTTGTTGTGTTTTTCTACAAAAATTCAGCAAAAAATCTTTCAAAGGGGAACAGGCCTTAAGGGACAAATTTAGAAACACTGGAGATTTTTTGTTTTGTTTTTCCTCTTTAGTTAATCCTGATAGTTTATAGGGCATTGAACGTGCGGAGGAAAGGCCTAGATTGAATGACAAAGAAAGACAGAGGACTGAAAAAACAGCAGATACTGTGTATCATGGAAGCTTCCCAGCTGAGCGAATCGCCACTCATGTGCAGGGCAGGCACCCCCCTGGGTTTTAAAGATCAGCTTTGTTTCAGACTAACAGATGCCCGCTCCTAGCTAGGAAACTGCATAACAGCTCTTGTGTTGAATCTCAAGTTACCACGAACTCCTGGGAGAGAAAGAAAAAGACCAAAACCCTACATCACACCCACTCTTGCATAGAGCGTTTGCAGTACAGTATGTGGCGGGGTGTTCCTTTCCTTTTGAACTGGAACACAGTGTAAACCAAGACAAGGAGGCACAAGGCCAGGATGCAGGGAATGACAATGGCTATGGCTTTCACAGTGCTGGCTGTGTTGTCCAGTTTAATGACAATGTCAACGTCATCTTGAGGGCTGTGTCGGTCTTTATCTCTATCTGTTGGTCCATCACAACCCATAAAATCCTTGAGGATGGATCTGGGATAGCCAGGTTCCACCCTGAGCATCTGGTTATTGAATTTCCAGTACTCTTTTCCTTTGTAGAAATATGTGAAGCCTGAGGAAGAAAATTGCAATTATTCATGGTTATATTGGATCAAATCACATCATCAACACACTACGACTGAAACTACTGGTATAATTTTTTTTGTAATTAAACAATTAAAAATAGACCTCAGTTATAGGTCTTTCAGATCTTTACAGATTTTGTTTTTTATGGTTTCTAGAGAATCTAACATTGGGGTGTTTTTTGGTTTGTTTTTTTTTTGTTGTGTTTTTTTTTTTTTTTTGTAATAAACTTGGATTTCCTTTTCTTACATTACTACAGAAAAATAAAGGAATTCCACAGAATATGATCGTTGACAGATGAGGGTCCACGTGGTTTCTTCAGTTGCTGAAAACCCAACCAATCCTCAGGGCCAGGACTTTAAAACATCACAACCTCTTCAAGATGGAAAGTCTACTGAAACAAATTGCAATGCTATGCTAGCAAGAAATGAGAACTGACCCTCTTTACGGTCACATAGCCAGCTCCTGTACTTCAGAAGAAGGAAACTGGATGAAATATCAGTTTTGCTAAGAGCAAACAGGTGTAACAAGATTTAAGGTTTCTGCAAAGTGCTTGTATTTGATTATTAATTCACAATTGAGTCTTATTACTAAACATGCCTAAATGGAGAAAAACCCCTTGCCACTTTGCCAAAAATCTGCATTACTTCATTATCCCAGCAGAAAAATAGAAAGAAAAAAACCATCAGGATGATTCCTACTGCTTATGAACTGAATGCAAACAGTTGGATTTTTGTTTAACTTCACTTTATAGACCTCAGTGTATTTCCTGCAGTACTAGAATCAACTAAGAACACCAAGAAGGATTGGGCAGTATTTGTTGTATTAACAATCCTTCCTGAAAACATCAGTGACTGGCCATCGTGAGATAATATTAGTAATCACCTATTCAAACAGCAGTTAGTTTCTTTCAATTCTACAAAAAAATTATTTGATAGCATATTTTGCAGCTGAAACTGTAAAAACATCCTCATCATCTACTGCCATTTTTCAGAACACTTAGAATATTAGAACATTATTTTACATTTCCTATTTACGTCATTTTAATGGCCTTCCTAGCCACTGAAAAGGTAGTATTTTCCTTTCCTTAATCCCTAGTGTTAGTTTACCTATAGGAAGGTACAATACTGACTATAAAGAAAAAAGAAAAGAATAACAGCTATATCAAAACAGTAGTTAGGAGGCTTGTTCACAAAATGCCTTCTGTTCTGATTGGAATAAAACTAAAAACAGGACTGTAATTCCTTACTATGTTGTAGTTTTAAAATTTCAGCATATATCAAGTTCCTTAAAGCAATCTGTATTTTAAATGAAAAATACTCTAAACTGAAGAATTTCAGCATTCTGAACCACAGGTTATGCTATCCTTGCATTTCATATGCCAATGTGTGTGTAAGAAAGCACTGTATGTACTGGACCTGAATAAATATTTCAAGTGTAGAAATCTGATATATTATCAGTATTCTAATACATATAGAATAAATGCAGATATGACATCTCTAAATCTATATTCCTACAAATATACAGAATACATACAAGTGTACATCAAATGTACATATAAGTCAGAATACTGACATTAGCTGGTATTAATTGTTATTATACTTTGAAAGATCAAATTAAAACTGTTAAAATCAAAGCAGCAAAGGAATTGCCAGCATCTATAGAATCAATAAAAATTCTTCAATCAGAGCATATTTTCTGCTGGAAAACTCTGAAGGTAGTTTAAACGTTCCTGTTTCAAACTACCTCCTACTTAGGAAGTTCTGCTTTGCTGAGGCAGGAACCAGGATAACAGTCAGTAGCATTCAGAAAGATGGAAATCACCAGCAGAGAAGGGTAGTTTTAAGAGACAGAGCAGTTTTACTGCTTCTCACAGCAGAACAAGTGACATCACACAACTGTTGAAAGCGTTTTCATCTGTTTGACTTGTTGAACCTGCTTTGTTAGCTGCTCCTTAAAATTTTCAAGATGGTAGAACCTGACAGTGGTGAGCACAATACCTGACCCAAACAGTATGAAAGGACTTAGCAGCCACTAATGTGCCAAATAGGAACTCAGACTAGGAGTGCTAGTAAGCACAACACAAAAAAAGCCCAGTGGACTAATAGACTACATTTTCTCTTCCCTCTAAAAATTGCCTCACTATTCACTTAAGTAGAATTTCTAGTTGAGAGATAAGATTTTCTATGCTGCTCTCAAGGCAGAAAAAAAGCTTTCTCCAGTCTGGAGAATTTTGTGTGATCTCAGATTCTATGAATCAAGAAAAAGGAAGTTTCTTCTTCACCTCTTCCTTGGAATTCCTACCACAGCATTAGAATTCAAATCACAATATGGGAAGTATCAAGGATAGTTTCAAAGATGTTACCTGAGCCTAACCAAGCTTCTAGGACACTGAGTCAGTATGCTAACTCGAGTAGGAAATTGTTTTTTATTTCTTTCCCAAGCCTTTTACTGCAAGATTACCTGAAATTTTTCTGGACAGTGAAGAAAATCACTTTATGATCAGACTTATTGCACGTGTTCGTTTGCATGGTTTACACAATAGAAAGAGAAAGGAAAGAAGAAAGTATTCTTTAAAATTAAATGGATTAACTGGAAGACATGCTTTCAGGTGTTCCTTTATAAAGATATAGTAGTAAAACTTATCAACTCTACTTCTGCCCAAAGAGAAGAAAACAAAGGAAAACAGTTCTGGGCAAAATGTAATCAACTTCTTTCCAACTAGGCAGCGGTAATTCTTATTTTCATCTGCTATTGTTTCTTTCTGTCCTCATAAAAACAACAGTGGACTTGTGAACTGTTTCTTAACATTTCTATTTTCTTGATTTCAGGGAAATTTTCCTAGTGGTCTCCTTGGGAACTTTATGGTGCCATTTTCAATCCCTCTTTCTGCCCTTGGGCCTTTTTAGGCTTTCTGAGAGACCAAGAATGACCTCTTTCCCTTTCCCTCCTCTACTATCTTATGTCATGTTTTACCATCCTCCTCATTCAAAGAGTCGGACAATCAAAGCCGCACGAGCAAAAAACAGAAGCGGCTTTGCTTTAGTCAAGAGTTTTTTCTAACTTAGCAATGAGTGTTCTGCTGCTGCAGTGCTTTCAAAAACACCGATCTGAGTGTTATAGTAAGATAATTTTAATTTGTAATGAGAGATGTGTACCTGAGCTCAGCACAGAAAACTTATTATGGGGAATGCAGTCAAGGTAAGAAATACATACATACCTACATATATATGTTAAATTTCATTGAAAATATACTTGAAAATAATGAAGGGAAGAAAACAGAGGTTGTATCCATTAAGTTTATCTGTGCGTACATAATGTTTGTGTCCGTTTTCACATACATCTATGTTTACAAACAGTTAGCTATTGAGTGCAACCTGCTGAGTATCATCTTGACTGACCTACTTTCCAGTTAAAACAAATAAACACATCACGAAAAAATCCAGTCTATCCAAAAGGCCAGAATCTAGAGAGAGTTTCTGCTTCTGGGTAGAACAGGGACAAAGCAAGGAAGCAATAAAACATATTTCTGAAATAAAAAAAATGAGCCAAAAGCCAATCTAAAGCTAAACCCCAAAAAACCTCCCCAAACATTTCCATGATAAATCACGTAATCAAGTTATAGATTGAAATATGAGAATTAAATGATTTATACAAGGAAAGAAAATTTATCTGTTTAGTAAAAGGAAATTAAAATATGACAATATATCTGCGTGCTGTCTGTGAGGCAAATGGAACCTACTAATAAATTGATCACATACGCCATACAACAATTCTCCAACAATGATAAGTGACGACAAATGCATGTTTTTATTCCTGTCAAAGGGATTTAAACTCTGAGCAACTGAGCACTGTGTTGGCAGCCTGCCAGCAGCCCCTGAGAGGCACTTCATTCTCATAAGATGGAGATTTGGGCTGCCCTCATTCATTTGGAGGTGAAGCCAGATGAAATTCTAGTTTCCTATATGTGATGATGCATCTTGATACAGGTAATAGCACTTCAGACTAACATCCCTGTGATCTGCATTTCTGCATCATGAGCTTATGACATCTTTAATTTACATAGATTCCTAGGGATATTTCTGCTATGATAAAGATTTTGCTTCTCTTTTCTAGTTGTTTAGAATAAAAACAATACCTTCTAAGCTGTTTAAACAACCAATACCTTGACAATTCAAACAGGAATATGCTGTGTTTAGAAAGCTTGCTTTAAGAGGTACTTTTTAAGAGGTACAGCAGAGAACAAAAATAATTAAGTTAATTAAGACACAAGGAAAAAATAAAGTAAATTGAAGTTTATGATACTAAATTTGAAAGATTTTTCTCTGCTGTGCTAAGAAGTACCATTTCCAGCCATTTCCACAATAGCAAGTTCCACAGCAGGAAATAATTCTGATGATAAATCAAGAATTCCTTCGTTACTTAACCTGAATACTCAATCACCACTCTAGTACTCTGTCTCACATAAAAGGTGTTAGTAAATCATTAGAACAGGAATGTGTTTGCATACCATTTTCTTTGTGGACAAATGCTCCCTGAGGAGATTCTGGGATACCTTTCCATATTGTGATTGGTTTGGGATAACCAGGGTCCATGGATCTCATTTCTTCACTGTACCTCCAGTACCTGAAAAGTTTTATAAAGGAAAAGAAAAAATCATTTATAAGAGAGCAGCTGAGTAACTACGTATTTCTTCCTTCAGATGTTGCTACATTCTTTAGCCATAAATGGGAATTCTTGACTTCTTTGAACACACTACCAGACTACAAAGAAATCTATTTGCCAACAGGACAACTGTTTCATGTAAGCAGAAAGAAGATAAAAGCCATATGCATTTTGACAACTAAATCATATGCATCTCATCATAATTGCAGCAATTCTGGTGCCTCGGGCTTCTACATGGTGACAGAGATGCAACATATGCAAAAAATATATTAATGTTTTAAATAACATTTTAATTATGAAAATGACAGTAGATTAAGATTAAAATACGCCCAGCAATCCTAATTTATCTCCTTATATGTATGCATTACACTAGCTTCTCATTTCATTATCATTAAATATATATAAAGTTCAACCTGGCTTTGTGCCTTTTTGTCAGCTAGGTCTTTTCCAATTTAAAAAGCTTCAGCATGCAACTCAAACATCTAAGAAGTATTTATTATTATCTAATATTTACAGTTACTGTTGATTATTTCTTGCTGGTTCGAAGAATTAGCATACTGTATCTCTTGTACCTCTGTGTATTCTGATACAATATTTGAGTGGGTCATTTGGGTGTTTTGATTGGATCCACTAATTTACAGCATGGCTTCCTGGGGGAATTTTTTGTTTTTCAAAATCAGTCTTATTAATGTAAAAATTACATAAAAGCAGCCACTTGACATTTTAGGACATCAAAAGACTGAGAAAGTATCACTTTCCTTCATAATCTAGTCACTGCAAAAAACTTGACCCTTTTTCATTTCATTTTACTTCAACTTTTAGAAGTCCTTGTTATGATTGTTCCTCACATATTAAAGAATCCTTAAGTGGATGATATTTTGTCCCTGCAAAGGTACTTAAGACACTCTAATAAATTCACATATTAGTCTTTTTAAAAACCAAAATGGTGCAAACTCCTGAATTTCTCCCTGTGGGGCAGTCCTTTGGCTTTAAACTTTCAATTACATTAAAAGGTGGAAGATTTCAAGAGGCTTAAGGGTTGGCAAGTTACATTAAAATAATTTTTTCTTTCTCATGCATATATTATTTTTATTCCTTAATCTAGCCACATATGCACCAGTAACCAGCCAGTGACATGCTTTATTTTGAAATGTAACATCTTTCAGAGTTTACATGGAGAAAGAAACATGTTGAAGTAATGAACAAAGCTCTGGCATTAATACTATTGCAACCAGTTTTTCCTCATCTTTTGACTCTGCATTTCTTCATCCTTAGTTTGCCTTTTTTTTATCAACTGTCTTTCTTTTTCCTTTATCCCTCTTTCCCAGAACCCTATTTCCTTCCCGCATACTTCTACTCATTTTCCTTTTTTGTCTTCCAACCCTTTTTGAGGTCCTGCTTTTACTAACCTCTAAGTTTTTCCACTAAGCTGCATGATGGAAATAGACAGTCCTTTCAAAAATATACTTTGTTGTTAAAAACCAAGTCTTTGAGGACATACCCAAAAGTCCCCACACTATTGTTTTTTCAGCATGGACGAGAAGTTCTATGAGGGAAGGACTCATCATGATACTATCTTGGCAACCTCTGAGGAATAATGAGCATGTCTATAGGGTAAGAAGAAGCCCAGTCCCAGTTCTCCTCAGCACGCCAAATGTTCACAAGCAGACTCCTTGGTGATGATTTGCACGATCCAGGCTTTATGAACTATAAAAATTGTGTTACTGTATCTGTGTATCTCAAAGACTGATAAAGTAACAGAAGGAAAATAAATGAAAGTGCACGTTGTATCTTTAAAAAAATGGAATTTGGAAAATATTTGGTAATATTTCCTATATCTAATCTTATTTAATTATATTCTGAACTCTTGGATGACTAAGTTTTGTAAATAAAAAAATATTCATTTAGACTCTAAAGTACAAAAAAACCAGTCATACTAGACGGGCATAAACAAGGCCGTGTGTCAAGAAGTGCAGCAAATCTGTTATCATCTTGTTCTATACCACTCAGTTGTGGTAGGAAAGGAATGAGAGAGGGCAAAATGTTTCCTGTAATCATCTTTTGTCCCCTTCTTTAGCTTTCATACAATTACTTGGGAGAATTATCTTCAGTGTTTAAACTGATCATTTCAAATATGAATAACAATGAACCATACATGAGCTGCTTTAGACATATGGGTATTACAATGCCATTTACTATTTGGACTTACTCAAGAGGTAGACCAGTGCAAAACTCATGAAGTTGAACAAGGCCAAGTGCAAGGTCCTGCACCTGGGTTAGGGCAATCCCCAGCACAACTACAGGCTGCATGGAGAGTGGATTGAGAGCAGCCCTGAGGAGAAAGGTCTGGGAGTCCTGGTTGACAAGAAGCTCAACATGAGCCGGCAGTGTGTGCTCGCAGCCCAGAAAGCCAACCATATCCTGGGCTGCATCAAAAGAAGCGTGACCAGCAGGTTGACAGAGGCGGTCCTGCCCCTCTACTCTGCTCTCATGAGACCCCACTTGGAGTATTGTGTGAAGTTCTGGGGACCCCAGCACAAGAGGGATCTGAATCTGCTTGAGTAAGTCCAGAGGAGGACCTTGAAGATGATCAGAGGGCTGGAGCACCTCTCTTACAAGAAAAGGCTGAGAGCTGGGCTTGTTCAACCTGGAGAAGAGCAGGCCCAGGGGAGACCTTAGAGCAGCCTTCTAATATCGAGTGAGAGCCTACAGGAAATCTGGAGAGGGACATTTTACAAGGGTGTTCAGTGACAGGACAAGAGGGAGTGGTTTTAAGCTGACAGAGGGGAGATTTACATTAGATATTAGGAAAAAACTTCACTGTGAGGGCGGTGAGACACTGGAACAGGGTGCCCAGAGAAGCTGTGGCTGCCCCACCCCTGGCAGTGTTCAAGGCCAGGGTGGATAGAGCCTTGGGGAACATGGCTTCCAGCAATGTGATCTAGCAGGATGTTTCCCTGTCCATGTCAGGGGGGACTGGAACTAGATGATCTTTAAGGTCCTTTTGAACCCAGGGCATTCTTTGATTCTATGATTCTATGACTTTTGTTTGTTTGTTTCAGGTTTTCTTTTTGTGCATGGTTTTATTTTTGTTTCAGTTTGCTTTTTCAGTACAGTAATATTTGATGCTTATATTCTATTGCTGTAACTTTTTTATGTATACCAATGTTCTGGGATATGTAACTCTGTCTAGATTCTGCCCTAATTAACTACAGATTACTGTAAAAACAAAACAAGTATAAAGCTCCTTGGCTTACATAAGAAGAAACCCACCTCCCCCCCCCCCCCATGTAACTTTTTGGCTCCTTTCATTCCTGCAACCATGAAGCCACATTTATATTATACCTTCTCCAGGAAAACATCCACCCTACAGTACACTTATCCATACTAAAACAAGCAGGAGAACTCAACTGTAACTTTACATTAAGAAAAAATTGTGATATAAACAATACATATTGAGAAGCTTAGTGGTATACGGGTTCATTCTCACTGGTGGTCACTATCTTGTAATAGGTCAATTATCCCTGCAAGGCTCATGTTAAACATACTGTTCTAACATACTGGGTTGCACTTTTATCCTGCTGAGTTTTATTGTGCTTCTTAGCTCTAAGTAGCAACTTCTCCATCAAGAGATGTTTTCTCTGGAAGTTCTTTTTTGTCTTCTTTTATTACCACTAATGTTTTAGGAATGTCTTGATTATAAATAATTGCCAGCGCATGGAAATAGAAAAGGACACTGCTGAATAAAACTTAAAGGATATACAGCTCACATAAGATTCCTACCGTACATATTTCCCAGGATAGTGGAGGTGGAAAATTATTACCTGAAAATGAACTTCCATTTTTTAAAAAATCTACTCAACTATTGAAGCAAATTATTTGGGTGGCTTTCTTTTTCACTGTGGAAACTGATTGCTTGAAATGATACTTAGTTTTCAAACAGCACAAAAATTTTCCTTGATTATGTGCTTTCCTCACCATGAGTGCTGGAAAATATTTTGGTTTTTTTTAAAAAAAGCTTTAACATTAAAATTGTGTATGGCAATTTGTACTGCAATATTACAGTATTGCTAATAAATTATCAGCTGCAGTGTGCTAAACATATTCTATGATGTACATTAAATTAATTTCTTAAGAGATACATGAATACTATTAGTGTCCCAGAATCCTAAGTACCAAACAGTAACAAAAGCAGTCATTATGTTTTTAATAATACTAATACAGACATTACGATTATTAATAAAAAATAATTTGTCTCTGAGGACTCAGAATTCGCATTGATACATCCATCAACAAACATAGTAACATCCTGAAAACCCATAAAATCCATCATTCAGATAACTTATTTTTATAGATAAGGAAATGAAGACACAGAGACACTAAGTGACCAGTACAAGTCTCCTTCAGGATTCAAAAGTAACTCAGATTTTACACTTTTTTCCTGTTCTTTATTAATCGTAAGCATAAGTGTCCCTTCAGAAGGGAACCGTAAGATTTACTTAAAAATAATTCTGAACTGCTCAAATTGTTCTTTCTTTTCCTAGCTTAGCTGTCATTTCCCTTTCTTACCCTATTTTTAAATAGTAGCAGAGAAGTAATTTTCACTGACCTTAAAAAGCTTTGCATCATGCCTTGCCTGTTTATGTGCCAGGGTTTAGAAATGTGAGTAAAATGGAGCAGGTAAGAGTGTGCGTAACTACATTACTTTGAATACTTAAGTTTAAATTTGTGACAACTAAGACTCACTGATGACCTCTAAAATAGAACTTTTCCACTGGACATACATATACTCATGTACTTATAGAATTAACTAGGTTGGAAAAGACCTTTAAGATCATCAAGTCCAACCACTACCCCCGGACTGCCAAGACCACCACTAAGCCATATCACTGACAGGCTGCTCTATATGGTTTTTGAACATTTCAGTATATTCACACAGATATGATTTAGGTTATAAGAAATGTGCTTCCTTGTGTAATTCCTATACAAACCTATCTCCTTTGAAGAAGTAGGTTTTCCCAACATCTTCCCACCAAATTGCTGAATCAATGCCATGGGAAGGTATTCCGCTTCCAAGAGTTATCAAATCATGAGGATAACCTGGCTGGAGAGTAGTGTCCTTGAAAACCCAGAACTTGTTACCTGTACAAAAACATATATACACAAACATATATGTGTGTTAGTATTCAGTACTATCAGTATTAATACATACCGAAGAAATAAGAAAGACTCCCAAAGGGCTACAGTGGTTCTGCCAAACACAAATGAAAAAAGGTTATATCACTGCAGATAATGCAAAATTATATATGCCTTACAGATACCTTGCATTTATAAAGCACCTTCAATTCAATAAGCCCATAGAGTATTTTGATATCAGCTACATAGGATTCAAACACAGAATGAAAATGAAAAAATCTCAAGAGGCTCTGTGGCTGGTAATGTAATACATTTGCAGCAATAATACACAACATTTTTATATTTTATGAGGAAAGAAGAGTGAATGCTAAGACAAAATGAGGTAAGAAAGCATAGAAATAAATAAAAAATAGAAAATCCTAACCTCATAGAGACCATATACTTTTGTTACTCTGTACTCTCTTATTCCTCAAGAAGTTAAATTACTCATGAAGAATGTACAGATTATTTAGATTTCTGAAATTACCATAGAATTTAAAATATTTTAATCATATTTTCTTTACTGTGGCCTAAAGACAGTTCTGCAATTCTGAAATCCCACAGCTAAAAACCTTGTGTTTCTGAAATTAATGAGGTTTGCCTTTAGTACCATTGAGATTTAAACTTTGGTTATGGGTGACGAATCATTCAAAACTACCCACTTGACTTTTACATGCTGATAATACAAGGTAAATGCATAACTCTTAGTACAGTGTGTACACAAACCTCGTGTTACCTGAACTGTCTTAAAGCAAAATAATAGCCTGGTCCCTCCTGGATAATGGCAATGCTCAGTGGGTAAAACCCTACTTTGCATTTACTAACAAAATATATTCTCTATATACAGGTATGCATGTCTACAGAAGCAGCAATTACACCAGTGTTTGGTAGCATACCCCCACCCCCATCCCTGTTTTTGGAGAGGGTGCTTCCTGTGCTTCCTCTTGTAATTAGATAGCTTACCTCACCAGACCACAACTCCAATTTCCCAGCTTCAACCTGCTCTGGCTTCCTGGCTAGGGTCTTCTTCCTCATAGAACACTTCCATGATTATCTCACCTCATCTCATATTAAGCCTTTAGTCTAACACTTTCCTCAATAATTGTGCCTCCCCTCCTATTCTTGCAACTATCTTCTCTTGTTACATTTTTTGCTTTCTTCTAATTCTTCTTCAAAATACACTTCTCACCTGTGTCTTTTCAGTAGAGACTTCTCTTTCAAACACAGACAGTTTTGGCTGAAAAAAGGGAATAAAGATCCTCATATGCCCCCTAGAAACAGGGAAAAGGGAGCATAATTTGCATTTTAGTACTTATCTGAAGAGCTTGCTTTGAGGCCTGTTTTCCCTTTGGATTACGTCATCTAGGCCACAGGGACACTTTCTGAGCTAAACTACAGGCTCCACTGTGTAGGAGCCATGTGTTTTTTTCTTTTCAAAGCACTATCTTCACCTGTGTTTCCAAAAAACATTGGTATTTTTAGTAATAATAACACTGAAGGAGAAGATACTCTGACATCATGTACATATTCTGAGTTACATCACAGAAAGGTCTGGAGAAGATCCATGAACATATATATTGGACACTTCACTTTGGTCAATCCACTATTATTTATGATGATATTTAAAATACTAGGGGAGAAATCTGAAAATATATTTTGCCCAAACAAATTTGCAAAGATATCCTAAGAGATAAAATCATAGCTGTTCATATTAGCCATTGCACTTACCTGTAAGGCTACTACAGGTAGCAGGCTGCTACAAAGACGAGCTTAAGACTCTGTGCTGTATAAATATTTTATGAGGAAATGTAATATTACCCCAAAGATCGAGGATCAGGTGTATGCCACTCACCAAGAGGCAAAAATCTAGAGAGGTGTTTTGCAGTCGGTTTTATATTTTAACTATCCCTCAGTGGTATTAAATGCTCAAGTGAGGGTTTTTTTAATCTCCCTGTTTGTGCTGTAGAGATTTAAAGCATGTTTACATATTATCACAGCTTTAATTAGGAGAGCAGATAGAGTTTCAGTCCCTCCCATGCTGGGTTTCCAAAGTAAATTTTTTATCAGCTTCTTTACAGCTGCTTGTCACCCACTTCCAAGCACAAACGCTACAGTTTGCTCAACACATCCGTCTTTCCCTCCCTGCCAGTTGAAGGAAGAAAGGATTAAATGAATATGTGCGGAGCCATTTGAAGTTGTGAAAATAAAAGAGACACAGAGAATAATGAAGAATGGTCATGGAAAGCTGAGGTCTGTGCTGACTGAGGATTAAGGTCTGTGCTAACGTGACATTTACTTTTATTGAGATTTCTGACAAGATTCAATTGTAGGGTTTGATTACGACAGGGGTGAGCATCTTCAGTCATTCACTGTCCTGCCTCCCATGTGGTTTATCCTTCTGCCGATTCACGTGACCGGACACAGAAGGCTTCAGATGGCAATGGCAGTTTCAAATGCAATGATAAGAGAAGTCATCCATTTTGGACCTTACCAGTTGGTAGTTGTGGTGTGAACAACAGATGGTATCCAGTGAATTATACTGAGCCAGCTCATTTCTGTTTCAAAGATCATTCAAAATCACAGCTGTTGCACAGCATTGAGAGACATATGCTGTGATGTATGTAATGCTATTACCTTTCTCTGGACTTCACAAGGAACAAAAGTAACAGTAATTGTTAAGAACATTATCAGCTATAACATTAACAAGATCGAGTCATAGCAAAATAATCAAGGGTTGAGCACACCACTATAAGTGACAGTAGCACTGCGCCACATATTTGTTGTATATTAAAATATACTGAAATAAAAGGAAAATGAAGCTGTGGGAACACATGACATAAAAACCTAAATTCCTCACATAATTTCTCACTAAAGAGCAAATTCTTTCTGGTTAAATAGTGAAAAAGGTAAATTTAACTGTTTTTTACAGAGACAGTAGGGCATTGAAAGTTCTAACATATGTGGGAAAGACTTCTATTGATTTGTTTTGGAAGACATGTTTAGTCTGCTACGACTGCGCTGACTATTAATGGGAAGGACTGTATGTACGAAATACAAATGTTTTATCTGGCTGATAGTTATTTGTTTCAGAGGGTTTTAGGTGGTTTTGTTGTTTGATTTTGTTGGTTTTTTCCTGTTTCGTTTCTCTTCCTTTGCTGGAGGAAAGTGGATGGCTGTTGATCAGAGGATTTCCAAAAAAGACAGAAAAAATTAGAAGCTTTCAAATTCACAACCAAATGTTAGGAAGAGTTAAAGCTAAAATTTAATGCAAATGATACTTTACTGTGATGAGAATAAGCTGCTTTTATTTCAAATTATATTTATGTATCTTAAAATGCATTAAAAATGAATTCTTAAGTCAGTATGCTTTCACTTAGCTCATATTCCACTTCCACTAGTAAATATTCAATACACTTCATTAATCGTGTTTATAATGGAAATAAAAAATACATGACAAAACTAGAATAACTATAGTTTGATCCTTTTTATATATAACTGATGCCTTTTAGAAGCCTTAACCTATGTGCTTGGCAGAAATCACCACTGTATTTATTTCACATCGTTGTTCTTTAAAATCCAGTTGATGGGTTGTTACTCTCACAAAGAATAAAGCACCACATGTTTCATTAAGTCTGGCCAACCTTCAGAATGTTTCATCTCTCTCTGCTTTTATTCCCTAATGTAAGACCTAATATAATAAACAACAAGCAGAATGGTAAGGTCACAAGCTGGGAATGAAGCAAGCAATAAAAAAGTCAAAATGTCTTACTTTTTGAAATAATGCTTTGTTAAATACCATCACTGTAGGGAAACAACTGAGAAGGATGAACTGTGATTGCAGTTATTTGTAGTTTCTCAATGTCTATCTTTGAGATTTGAAAAAAAATTACTGGAAATAAAGAGTATGAATATTGCTATGCTTTACTTAAAATACTGAATATTTAACTCCAGATGTTCTTCAGACTATTTAACTACCTACTGACTACTGCAAACAATTATGCAGATCTTAGATGATAGTTCTTCATTAGTAGAATCAGAATGCTGAACAGTTGTGCTCTTGGGTTGTCATCAACCAAGTTTTTTGTTCATCTTACACACAAATATTATATGTGTATAGTACAAGACCTATGTGGAATTTAGCATATAATCACTTCAAGTTTAACTGTGATAAGGCAAATTCTCAAAACTTTTAGGAATTACATTCAGTTGAAACTGGTGAAAATTGTAATACCTAATTC
Source organism: Psittacus erithacus (assembly GCA_009867235.2). Lineage (NCBI taxonomy): Eukaryota > Metazoa > Chordata > Aves > Psittaciformes > Psittacidae > Psittacus > Psittacus erithacus. Next base: position 65,125 of record WYDI02024257.1, read on the forward strand.
TGTTGTTTTTTTTTTTTCTCCAGTCACCATTGCTCTTAATTTTAGTCTTTGAAACCAGAATCAAGTGTCTTCATACTAGTATCACCAAATTACTATTCATGCTTCCTTTTTTCTCATTCTCTGTTTATTTCCCACATTAAGTTTCTGTCATTTCTCTGCTCCATGATCTGACAGCAGTATAGTAAATCTACTTTTAAAACAAAACTGTCAACAGTTGTGTAAGTGCAGTTGAAAGTTATGATGGTGGCACTGCTAGTATGAGTTTTACAACAGCCTTTCTATTGCTACATTTAGTTTGCTATAACATTCAACAGTGCAGATGGTCTGACAATTTCATTTTTAGCACCATATAAATTCCCACATATATATGGAATAAATTTTATTATTCACATTTTCTCATTAAAAAAAAAAAAAGGTATTATTCTGGCGCCATCTTCTTACTGTCATTCAGCATGGACACCAGTAATGAATAATGACAAGAATGCAAACATCTGTTTTTTTTATAACCAGCCATCCACCAGATTGATATGCACTTTACAAGCATTGTGATGCATGAGTCCTCATAGGCCAAGTACCTTAAGGCACCCAAATGAGCAAATTTCACTTTGCACTACAAGCATGCTGACGAATTTTTACAATTGTTTACCCTTCTGTAAATAAATACTAATATTTTTTAAAAAGTTAAAATGGTAAAACTAAAAAAAAAAAAAAATAAACCAATGAAATTTTAAAAGCAAAGAAGACACTTCATCCAATAGTCTTGAAATGAATTTAGTTTGACTTTCTACAGAGATCTAACACTTTATGCATGATCTCACTGGTTTCTTAAGTATTCTTAGTTGAGTAATGTCAGATAGTTATCAATATACTGATAGGTTTTATTAGCACAAGTTAAAAATAATTACATTTTTCATAGCAGAAACATTAGATATAAAGATTTCAAGGCTTACTAACTAAATGTACTATCCAAAGCTGCTATCTTGTATTATTTGTATATGGTTCATATTTTACAATATAGCTCCCATGAAAAAAAAGTTAAATGTATTTTTATACATTTATCAATCTCTATTTATACAACTGTAAAGATGTCTAATATTATGAATCCAACTGTACACACACAGGGAGAAAAAAATCTAATGCTGATAAAAAACAATATCTAAACAAGATCTAAACCTGTCTGCCATTCTGAAGACAAGGATGAAACAAATCAAATACAGCATAGATTATTGAAAATAAATGAGATTTGTGGATTTCTAAAGAGATAAAAAGAATGTTTTAATCCAGGATTGTTCACAAGGCCTACCCTGAGTGCATCTTAAAAATGTCACCTGCCTAACAGAATACTGTTTATCCTAAACTTAAGATAGTGTAGGCATGTAAAGAGAAACAAGGCGGTAATTACTTAGTAGCAACTGCAGACCGGTAGATTGGCTTACTCCTTTCTTCACCTTCCTCAGAGAGTAGAATCACTGCTCCTCAAGTAAGTCACAGGACGCCGTTTCACACTAGCAAAAAGGCTTCCAGTGTGAAAGAGAGCAATGGAGATGGAAGGTGTGCCTGGAACCTGCCTTTGAGCATCTGCAGAAGAAGCAGTGGCTTTTCTGAAGGGAGGGTATCTGCACACTGACCTGTTTCTCCAGCACACATCTAAGATTCAAGATGCTATACTTTTCAGGACATTGGATGTTAATGATAACTTGAGAGGAAGTTTTGGAAACTTTATTTAAAAATCCTCAGATAAATGCTGTCTTCACCCAAATACTGACCAGTCTTAAAATGAAGCGATGTGACATTATTCTAGTCCAAGCGCTGTGATGACACTCACTCCATCTTTTCTATTTTTCCTCTGAATAGTGGATGCAAATGAACACATCTGTATTTTAATCTCCTCCTAGAACTTCCTCGGCTTGACCAGCTTTTGATCGGTAAAGCATGTTACCTGGATAGCATACTTTACTTGCTCATCATCTTAGCAATAATCAACTTGTGTATTTTTAGTACCTGTAGGAGGAAGACATATACTCTTTTTCCAGAATGACATTTTGCGAGGGAATGGAAGAAACAAGACAGTGATTGTTACCTACAATCTATTGATATATACTTCTGCAATCATGTTCCACAAGGCAGCTGAGATCCTTGGTTAACGTGAATTTTCAAGGACACACATACAAAAGACTCAGCTGAACCTACTGATTCTGTTGAAATGTAAAACACATGAATTACATAGACAAAAAGCTTTAGGTTGATAAAGGAAATCATGAAGAGGAAATGGCAGAAAAGCAAAAAAAAAATCAGAAAAATTGCAAAAGGAAATACAGGATTTGTAACTTTGGTAAACAAAGGGACAATACTGATGTCACTGAAAAAAATGATTTTGAGACTTTTGAAAATACAGCAGGTGGAAAAATACCTGCAACAGAAAATCCAAATATCATATTAGCTAAAAAGCACAAAAGTAGCTGGTTTGAAATCAGGGAGCATAAGCTGGGAATGATGAAGAAGGAAAAGAACACAATATTCTGACTTCTAAGAGCACAATCCTGCTGCCTCTGTTTGCTGTCATTAATCCTAATTGTTAAATTTCCTAGGTAGAAAATAGAGAAGTTCTCCTTTTTTTTTTTTTTTTTTTATAACTTAAGAGACTACTGAATTAACCCATTACTCTAAGACATAACAGGAGTCAGTAGCATTCCCAAGATGATAATGTTTCTGTAAGGAAAGAAATATTTTTATCTCCCTGTTAATGATTCCACTAGAAAAATATGATTAATTTTTGATCTAACAACTTCAAAAAAATTTTACTTTCTTGTAATAAGTTAACAAATGAATCATAACACTAAATAGCTGAATAAATTTTCACATATCCAGTTTTTTTCTTTCTTCTTCTAAATTATTATCTTATAAAACATATTTTACATGGTTTGCACTCTTTTGTTGCTAAATGAATATTTATTTAACATACTGGATAATTTTCTTTTAAACTTAAGTTAGATGCATGTTCAAGAACTTTCATTTTGAAGAGCAGCTGATGATGGGAGTGAAACTTTGAAAACAACAATTAGCAACAATTTAATCCACACATTTTCTGCAGGTTTTTTTCCTTAAAATTACTAAACATACATCAAAAAAATATACTTATTTTTGCCACCTGAAAATCCTAACATCACAGTTCTCAGATGAAAAAAGTGTAGTACAATGAGATGCATATGTAGCAGAGATACCATTTAAATATATGCAGATTTCATTTGTAAAAAGGAAGAAGAACAAAGAGAACCACAAAAACAAACAAAAAAGGTTGTGGTTTGATCCTGGCTTCCTAATTCACATTTCTCAAAAAGGATTTCATAGTAGATCACTGCATTTCTATGTCTCTTATTTATACTTCCAAATTTAATTTTTACTGAATATGCAAATGATCTGACAATCTGAAGGGTAATCATAAATTAAAGCTGTAGTTGCCAAAATGAGATAACATAACTCATATAGTCTTCATTTAGCTACCAATTTGCAACATGATTTACAAATTATTAGTAAAAATAAGAAAGATGGTGCAAGAAATCATTACAGCGGAAAGTATTACACAAACTTGTCTTGTTTTCTTACCTTTAAAGAAGACAAAATTCCCCTCACTGTTTTCATAAACTGCATCAATGCTGGGAGGCAGTCCCCTCCAGAAGTAGGTAATCTGCATGGGGTATCCATCCATCACTCTGTTGTTTCTGACTCGCCAAAACCACTGATCCTGGAAACCAAATATACATCTCTTACTATACTTTGAGCATTTATATGTGTTCAGCTGCTCTCTTGAAAATACCGAACAACCTATTGTAGCATTTTTATAGCATGACCTTTTGCTGTTTGCATGACCATATTTGTGCTTGCATCCATGTTGCATCCAAACATTAAGAATATGTCAGAACTAGTTGTTTCCTGAGGTGAAAATAAGCTACCCATGTGAACTATGTGTTTGGTGTAGATACCCTTTTGCAGAACATGATGTATCATATAATACATCATGATATGAGATGATGTAACTTTCTCAGCATAATTCCTACAGGGGGCCTGACTTAAAATTTGTGGGCTGACTACAAGTGCACTTAGACCAAACCATATGCATATGTATAAACCTAATGTAACGGGACTACAGATAGGCTTTGATTATCAACTAATTCTGCAAGCAATTTTTTTGCGGTGGCTGCTAATAGTGAAAGGTTGATAAATATAGTTTTAATCCTGCTACATCAGTCTGATAAGAACTACACTTTGATGATAACTTTAGTGAAAATTTGCAGTCTGTCCATGTAATATTAAATAGAATGGTTAATATTGCTGCCAATTATAGGTGCTAAATCCAGTGTCCTGGTAAATTGCTCTTTGTTGGCTGACATTTAAAATGGTTTCTCCCTGTGGGATATGCTATTGCTTAAAGTGAGAGCCATACAGAGGTTGCGTTATTGAGAAATGAGGAATGTTAAAGTCAGAAATGAGTATGTGACACGAGGTAGGTGTTGATACAGATGTTGGTGTTGTACCTTACCAGTTCTTATAAAGCAACAGTTCCAGCTCACCTAATATTTAGAGATGAAGGATGGGGCAAGCAAATACCTGACTTTTTACACGCATTTGCACATTTTTACAGCATTAGTATTATATAAAACAAAACCCCTTAATAAAGAAAGTGTTATTCTCTCAGAGTTTACACAGCAGTTCAGCTTTCTTTCTCTATAGGTCAGCTTGCCAAGCTAAAGAGATCTGTGCTCTTACCTGGGAACTGGCACAGCTTAGAAGGAAGATTAATACTTTACAGGAGCAGGCTTATGATGAACTGTATGTATCATCTTTCCAAACCTGAAATCACAGCTCTCTCTAATTGTTTACCTTTCCAATGACTCAACATTTATAAATCTTTGCAAAAAGCATTAGCCATACAAATACAAAGCAGCTCAAGATAGATATATACAAAAATGCATCTTAATCACGTGCATAAATGAATCTAAAATTGAAAGAGTTGTTTTGAGACCCAGAGAAAAGTTCAAATAGCTTACATAACCTGCAAAATATTATGTTGAAAAGTTGCAATTGTCTGAAAATAATACTACTAAAATCCTTCTAATTTTTTCATGTCTAGGTATTTCCTTGCTAGTGTAACATAGATTAGATTCTTATTTTCAGTTTTAGGGCTTTGGTTTTTTTTTTGTTTGTTTTTTTTTGTTTTGTTTTTTTATTGAAAGATGGTATTATAACATTTAAGGAAGGTCAGCAAAGCAATTTTTTAGGATTTATTGACAAAATCCCAGTAAAAGAACTGGCAGAAGTGGGGAGATACATCTTAGAGATACAAGTATTTAGGAAGGCCTCACTGAAGCATGTGTTCTGAATGCTGGAACAGAAAATGTCAATAATGCAAATAAGACAAGAGGGCTTTGAAAAACTAAAATCAGAGGGAATATCCTCAGAGCAGACATTTGGAAGTATTTTTTTATTTTAACAGTAATAAATGCTTGAAATGGATAAATGGATTTTCAGGTCAGACTTTTTTAGGCATCATCAACCTAGAAATTACTTTAGGAAGGAATGATGTAATGATAAGTCTCAATAAGCCAAATAGTTCCTTGTTGTCCCTGTCTCACCCCGTCCATCCCCCCCCAATTTTTCTATAAAACCTTCAAAAGCCACGACATATCTCACAGTTCTGTTTGCGGCATCTGTTACTATCTTGAGTACAATGGAATATTCCAATCTTGTCTTTCTTCACTCCAGGATAGAGAAAACTTTTTTATTTGTCTGAATTTGGTTGCAAAAGCACACCTCAAAGAACAATGTTTAGTTGCAGGACTGAACCTACACAGCTCTCATTAAAAGTCCACCAACTCAGAAGGTCACTGATGAAGTTGTGGGTACAAAATAAGTAAGATCTTTAAAGCCGAACAAAGGCTTACTACTTAGCTGATTACAAAAAGACATACATACCTACATAATCACTTCACTGAACAAAGGTGGTAAATCAAATGTAAATCAAAACTTTCACAAGTTTCCCAATACAACATACATAATTTGGAAAGTCTGGACATCAGTGCTACAGACAAAACTTATAAAGTACTAGGTAGGCTAATGAATCCCAACTTTCAGACAGAACACCAAAGCAGATGTTGCAAATCACATTAATGTGTTTCAAGAGATGTAATTGCAATGACAGGAGTAATCTTCTGCATTGTTAAATATTCAGTCAATTCCACTAACTTAAAGCAAAATCAAAACAGCAACAACAAAACCCCCCACTTTAAATTAGAGTCATGGCTATATTCAATAATTCACAAACTTCCAAATGTTAGAACTGATGTGGCCAGAATAGCAAGCAGTCATTTTAGTTTGCTCAGCATTGCGCTGCTAATTGGGTGGTACTATCCCATCATGGTGATTTCTGATATAATATCGAAATGTCAGTGGAATGACCTCAGCAAAGAGACTAAACATTCATTCTTGATAGATACTGACTCTGTAAGGAACACAGGTTTGACAGTGCAACAAAACACATAAAATCAGTAAGTCAGCAAAGATCCTTATATTGAGAATGAGCTATGTTACAGCCTTAGTGATTTGTGGAACATTTTTGCATTAATTCATTTTGATAACAAGACCAATAAAATTAAATTCTGAAGATTTGGTACTAAGTTGTATGTCAAAGTGTGTATTTTATATTTAATTTTAGGTATTTGCAGCATAATAATGACACTTTTTAATTTTTTTTCTCTAAATCCATGACAAAGCAATAATCTGCCCTGCTATACCACAATTAAAATCTTCACAATGAAAAATTATAGCTCAGCTGGAATGTTTGATTCATGTGATATAACCCCAGGAATTTGTTTTGAAAAAGAGAGAGAAAGGAAGAGTTACATCAATATTATGTACACATAACCTTTCAACAAAAGAATATGAAAGTTAAGGTCTGACTGTAGGAGAGAATCTGGTTTGAGACCATCTTAAGAACTTGAACGTACACAAGTCCATGGGACCTGATGAAATCTATCCGCGGGTCCTGAAGGAGCTGGCAAATGAAGCCACTTTCCATCATATTTGAAAAATCATGGCAGTCAGGTGAAGTTCCCGATGATGGGAAAAAGGGAAATATAACCCCCATTTT
>WYDI02024258.1:0-45593 GCA_009867235.2 Psittacus erithacus
CTGGAGCATCACATTTCCAACCAGCCCTTCCCTGTTGGTGAGCACGAGGTCAAGCATGGCACCTCTCCTTGTCGGCTTCTCTATCACTTGCAGGAGGAAGTTGTCTTCCACACCCTCATCCTATCACAATTGGCCCTGCTAAAAAGTCTCTCCCCATCTTTTTCACAGGCCTCTTTAAGTACTGACGGACGCAGTCTTCTCCAGGCTGTACAAGCCCAGCTCTCTAAACCATTCCTCACAGATGAGATGCTCCATTCCTCTGACCATTTTTGTGGCCCTCCTCTGGACCAACAGGTCCATGTCCTTCCTGTACTGAGGACTCTAGAGCTGCATGCAGTACTCTAGGTGGGGAATCACCAGAGCAGATCTGCCCTCTACGGGGCGGGATCACCTCCTTTGACCTGCTGGCCACACTCCTTTGGATGCAGCCCAGCGCGACTGCCAATTGTATGCCAAGGTGTAAATTTATCAGATGCGAGCTTGTAAATATTTTATCAACTGCGAGTCATAAATTGTCATAAATCTGAGAGATTCACAAGAAGAAGAAGAAAAAAGATAAAAAGGAAAAAAGAAAAAAAGAAACAAAAAAACAAACAAAACAAAACAAAACAAACAAAACAAAACAAAACAAAAAAAAAGAAACAAAAAAACAAACAAAACAAAACAAAACAAACAAAACAAAACAAAAAAAACAAAAAAAAAAAACAAAACAAAACAAAACAAAACAAAACCAAACCAAAAAAACGTCAAGCGCCAAACCACTTGTTTTTTGACCCAGAATGTCCCAGCGCCGGAAGGTCTCCGAGTCCCCGCCTCTGAGGTGAAGGCTGTGCCGCCTGGGGAGCCGTCTCCTCCCCGCCGGCGGGGCGGTCCGGCGGCCGCCATCTTGGAAGGTGGGCAGATGGGGCTGATGGGTTGGTGGCCGGCAGCGCGGGGCCTGCGGGTGGCGAGCGGTGGCTTGTGGCCGGCAGCAGCGCTCGGTGAGAAGGGGAGCGGAGCGGCGGCTGGGCCGCTCTGGAGGCGGCCGGCTGGGGAGCCTCGTGTGAAGATGTTAAACACACGGGGCGGTGGGTTTCCTTCCCTGAGAGGCCGGGGGAGCCGGCGCCTGCGGTGGCCTGACGGGCTGCCCTTCTCCGCCAGGTGCCGGGGCGGCAGGTGCCACGAGCCGCAGGCTCTGCGCCGGCGGGGTGCCGAGCCTGTCCTACCAACAGCTCAAGGATTTGAAGAAGACCAGCGTTCTCCACATAGACGTGAGGGAGAGATGGGAGATCGATAGATCTGGGAAAATCCCGGCGTCCATCAACATACCGCGTGAGTTACTAGCACTGCTACATGGAGACGTTGGGTGTTGTCAACATACGGTGTAAGTTATTGACATTGCTGTGGGGATGTTGAGGGTTCCCCTTTGCTTGTTGATCAAGGTGGTGGTGACTGAGCAAAGGGGAGCTATGCTAGACAGTTGCTAGTATGTTGTGAGGCTAAACTTTTCCTCCAGAGGTATTAGAACCTTACAGTGTAAGCTTGCCTGTGGATGGAGAATAAAGGTGACCTTTTTTCCTGTGTTTCCCAGTGGGTGAATTAGTGGAAGCTCTACAAATGGATCCAGCGGAATTCAAGGAGCGGTACAATCAAAAGATGCCATCCAAGTCGGACCCTGTGGTTTTCTCCTGTTTGGCAGGAACCAGAAGTAAACAAGCACTTGGGTTTGCCGTGTCTTTGGGTTTCAGCAGGTATGGTTTCTGTAAGGATGGGATTAATGTGGCCTTCCCCCAGGAAGCAGAATGTTTACCCTTGCCCACTCAGCTTCTTGTGGGCAAGGGTAAAACCTTAAATGTGGAGTATAAACACCAGTAGTTTTGTTTGAGTTAGACACTGCCTCTTGCTTCTGCTTGAAAGATACCGTTGGGTATTCCTGGAAAGTGAAGCGTGTCACCTTGTGAAACACCCCCTTGGCATGTGCCATGGGTGATGCAATCTTCTGCAAGACCATGCTGACAGTGACAACTCTCCAAGATGGTGCTTCCTTATACAGCTTCATAAGCACTAGCCCTGAGATGCAGGGTGATTGGAAAGGTGGAGAATTGCTCGCTTTGGTAGAAGTATGATCTTAATTTATTAAACCACACCCTTTGCTAAATTGCAGTTTTACCTGTACAGTTCACTGTTGACAGAGTATGCGTTCACTTTCAGTAAAGCATGGGATTGTTTGCCAGGAGTAATGCCGTGAAAGCAATGGCTAAAAAGAGAAATGAGATTGATAAGGAGTGAAAGCAAACCAATGTTTGGTTGGCAGAACTGTTACGCCTGTGCTACAAGGTGGCTCACTGAAGACTGCAGATAACATTTAAAAAACTGGTTGTTTGCTCATGTTTTCACTGTGCTGCAATTTATGAACTGGAATATCCCTGCTGATGTTAGTAAAAAATACGTAACCATGTTCTTATTTTGTAGATACATTGTTCATTATTTTAATAAGTGCAGATATCCTCCATTACCTGTGTTTCGTGCTGCCTAATTGAAAGAGTTGGTTTTGTGCAGACTTCTGTTGCATCTGTAGAGCATGTAGGTTTGCAAGGAAGTAAAGATCAGTGTGCTGTGTTTCTTTGATAACATCTGAAGTATTCAACATAATAGCATTTAAATCTCCCACTGCATTGAGTTTGTTGGTTTTGAAAAATGAAGTGGCAAGCTGTTCTGTTGACCCATCTGCTGCTGCTTGCTTGATGTTTGATGCCATTGTGCCAATTGGAAAAAAAGAGTTACAGAACACACTGCATGGCAGCAGGCAGCATTAGAGTATAAGGAATATCAATCTGTCTCATTGAAGCTAGGTACAAGTGTATTTGATTGCAGAGAATTTCTGTAAGGTTTGGTTTTGTTTTGTTTTTTTCTCTGATTAGTTTTGGTTGGATTTTTTTTGCCATGTTCTCTTAGATACTTTTCTCAAGAAGAGTCCTTCTTAACATTGTATTTTCTGTATATTTTCAGAGTTCAGCAATATGCTGGTGGCTTTGAGGACTGGATAAAACATGAACCTCCAGAGACAAAATGAGAATAATTACCCCAGCCCTTACTTCATCAAGGCTTCAGGATGGTTTGTAGGTTTTGGCATTCAAGCTACGTGTATTCCACTCCCAGAATACAGCCCACTCTTCTTTTCTTGTGTAAATGGACACTCAACTTCAAATAGCCATGCATGTTAGTTGCTTGGTTTAAATTATATTTAAAGACTGTGACATGAACAAAGAACACTGAATTTTTCAACCTTTACTTTGAGCTATGGTTTTTGGTGAAAGTATGTAAAGAAAAGTTCAGAGCTTATTATGTTTACTAAGGTTTTTGTATGATGTAGTTTATGGCTGTTTAAACTAATGATGATAGAATAAATAAACTTAGCCTTCCCCAAGTAACTCTGTTTGGTAGTTTGTTTAGAGTAGTTAAACTGCAGATATTCTAATGGAATTGGGTAACTTCCCTAAGCACAGATTTATTATACTTCATGTGTAGCTGGAGTTCTAAAATAGTTGTGTTATCAAGGAGTACAAGTAGAGTACAAATGTTTAGGTTTGTACTTACACAACTGTAAGGCCAAAACAGCACTACTGATCAGAAGACACAAACGGAAACTGACCTGATGCTAGAATATTTGTTGTTCAAAATGTTGATTCCTTATTTAGAAGTGTGTTAATTTTTATATGCAGATCTGTTCCTGAGCACAAAATGCTGTAGCATTCAGTCGATGGCTTCTCTCAGCAGCTCAGTATCAAGTGAGAACTTGACTGTATTTGAAGTTATTATTAAAGAGAGGTCATTGTTTTAGGCTGGAAAATTTAAGGCATCCAAGGAAGTTACTAAACCCCCTTTCTTCTTTTATGTACATTAATTTGTATATCTTAAACTCTGAAAAACAAACCAGCCCATCCCATCTCCACCTGTAAACATGCATAGTCATCATTGTAAGGATTTTTTTGTTTGCTTGGTTGTTATTTTCAATGCTGTTAGCATTTCAGGGGAACTAGCAAAGGTGAGTTGCTTTGCCCTCTACAAAATTGAAGTCCTAGCACAGAAATTCAGGACTCTGCAGGATGTCTGGAAGAAGGAATTAAAATTTCTGGTCCTGCTGTAACCAGTATTGCAGGCACGGTGCACTTATCCTATGGCTCTTCCATTCTGACAGTGCAGTCTGCATGGTGAGAGGAGGACCTAAAAAATAAACCTCCTCAAGTTTAGAGAACAGAGAAGAAAAAGTAACTAATCTTAATAGAATTTTATTTCTATTAGATCCAGCAGTCTCTGCTGTCATTTGTTTCTAGACAACTGTAGCTGGCCCAGCCAGCTGTGTTAGCTGTGCTGCTGGACAATGTATCTTACAGGGATTTCTGTTCTCTCCAGTAATAATTAAAGATGGTGCAGTGTAGCTGTCGTAATGATGACTGCATTTTTTTTTTTTTCAAAATATCATTGTCTTATTGCTACACTTTATTTTCAATCCATTAAAAAAAAAAAAAAACAAAACAACCAGAATTTAGACCAATTTCCAAAATAACTGCTTTAGTTTAACTGATGAATTAACAGGAGTAAGATGAAATTAAATGACAGGATGAGTAAGGGTGTTACCTTGTGCTCAAGTACTGTGCACTGTCTTACTCTGAAAGGTCTTTTTCAGACTGCATCAGGAGGAGTAACAGATGCCAACAGTTTTGTTGGATTTTACCATGACTTAGACTGTCAGTTCCACAGCGCAGTGGGCGCACAGTCAAAGGGATGACCGAAGCTCACTGTTGGCTGTGTTGTGCCAGGACTGATGATGCCTTTTGCTGAAAATGTTTTATCTAAACTTGTAATTAAGCATGCCTAGCTACATTGATTGAGGCACCCGACTTCAGTGTACAAATGTACAAAGCAAGGAGATCTCATCAACTACACTTGGTCAGAATTTAATCTAAGTGGCCAATGCTGCTTTTTGTAATTTATGTTAAAAATTGTCCAGAATACCTGGAATTACATAACCTCAAAGAATGAATAACAGTTATACTGGGTCACACCAAGATCTGTGTAGCCCATTATTTTCTGTTTGGCAGCAACAAGTGCTAAGTATCTGAGGAAAACATGAAACGGTGTGTACAGTGATACAGTCCCCAGATTATTCTCATTTACTACTCCAAGTGCTCTGATACTTCCTTCAGGCTTTGCATGTCCTGGTATTTTTGGGTATTTGTAAATTATCAATACAAACTCCTGGCATTCACGGCAGGTAGCACTGGGTGTAACAAGGAGCCGTGAAAAGTCTTTTCCTTTGTTGCTTCTCAGCTTGTCGCATATTGTTTTCACTGCATGCTCCCACTTCTTCTGTCAAAAGTGATGAACAGTTGTCATCTCATCAGTCTTCACACTACTTAAGATTTTTCTTGATCTCAGCTATCTCTTCTGAGCTGAAGAGTTGTGGATTTTTTAATAAGAAAGCCACTGTGTATCTCTTATTTTCATAATTTTTATTAGTCTTGGTAGATCTAGTTTTTATTAATCTTGGTAGTTTTTTTGCAGCGTGTTTCTCAAGTTACTTGTATCTTGTCAAAGTCAATGATCCTTTGTGTCTTACTGTGTATCTTCCTTATATGGATATAAAGATGTATTTAACTTGCTTTTCAAATTATGCTTTTTGAATTAACATGTCTGATCCAGTTAAGTTTGCTTCCATTTAGACTTTTCCTCAGGTCTTTGGCATAGATGGCCTGTGTTTGCTTTGAGAATCCACCATCACCTGTAACCATGTATCTGTGAAGATTTTCAGCTACCTCTCTTTTAAAGATACACCTCATTTTTACACATTTCTTTCCTTTGAATGAAGCATGGTAAAGATAGAGTTTTTTTGTCTGGTTGGTAGCAAAGCTACTGAGTTCACATCATGTCCCATTTCCTGTTGTTCTAATTCACATATTTCTTTTTATAACTATCCATCATCACTAGTAGTTTTTTTGACTGCACTTCATCTCCTTTCACTGTTTACACTGGAATCACAGCTGGTAAAACTATCCTAACCTCTCCCCAGTAATTACTTCCATTTACCATCAAGAAGTGCCTGAACTTTTAGCTCTGAGGTTTAGGTCACACAGGTAATTAAGGTGTGAAGTTAAGTCTGCAAAGGTTCCTGAGCAGCAAGAAAACTTTTAGTCACTCCAGGCAGAATTCCTGACTAATTAATGGTGTGAAATCCCTGATTTCAAAACATTTGCTCTCAGCAGATTATGTGGTATCTGTGAGAAGACTGATATTTACCTGAAGAACAGTTCCTGTTAAAGAACTCCACACAGTGGTCAAGTTGCATTGATTTATTTCTACTCCCCCAGTCCACATTACAAATAGCACATTTTAGACTTCAAGAAACAGAGGCAAATAGCCAAATTCCACTTCATCAATCAAGTGTCTATAAAAGGTATGGATCATATGACAACAAAAGTAGCAAGGACCAAGATGTTTGGGCTTGTTTGCCTAATGTTTTACAAAAATGACCTGAACAGAAATAAATGCTAGTAGCCAAAGGAGCTACATACAACCACGCTTCAGTTATATTTTGCTGAATGACCAGCCAATTACAAAGACAGACAGTTACTCACAAAAACTGTTGAGGTTTTTTTAAGGGGACAGTTTGTGGAACCAAGATGCATCACAGAGCAAGGGTTTTTAAGAATTTCCCTCCAGGATTTCAGACCATTGACATGTGTTGTTTCAGGGGGAAAAAAAAAAAAAGTAAAAAAAGGAGAACAACGTGACTGCACTCTATCATTCATTTTTGATATTTTTGGTATTATTAGTCAAAATGAAGTTGTACAGAACTTAATTAGAAACAAAGTTATCTAAAAATCAAGAAACTTGATTTAGGCCAATTCCTGACTTCAGTGGGGTATCTGCCTGAGTAAGAAACACAGGATACGGCCTTCTGCTTTAAGGAATCTCATTTTCTCCAGCACACAGTTAACCAAGGAATCCCATTTCAGTTACTCTAAAAAGTTGCTCCTAACATCACAATTAAAATTAGCCAGTATGAAGCTCACCGAAAGCTTGAACCTCTTAAATAAACTGTAATGAACCACACAAATTCACACTAACAGTGAAAGCAGACCAACAGTGTTCATCTCTTGTACAAAACAAAATCCATAAAAACTGGTAATCATATCCAGATTGGTACTCGATTGTGAACTATTCCAATTGTACTACACAGAACACTTACTTGCAAAAAAAAAGAAGTCATAGTATGTTGGGTTTGTCAATTTGTAACACTTGAAATGTTTAAGAAAACTGCAGAATCACTATACATATTGCACTTCTCTGGTCAGCTGGGCTACTATGCTTCATGGCAAAAAAACCCTCCAAGTACATCTACTGAGTGAAACAGCTTTCTTCCAATAAAAAAAAAAAAAAAGGAACTGAATTTCTTTCCTGCAGCTGTCATTAAAACTGTAACAATATTCTTTGCTGGCTTTGTTTCTGCAGGATTGCTGTGTTACTTGTTACTGAATACACATTCATTATTTAAAAAAATCAACAGAACTCAGAGTAATGAATAAATTTAACATACAGGGCACTATCTTTCTTCAGTCACAAACAAAATGAAGACAACACAAGTCATTAACACAGTTACACTTAGGCTTCAGGTTACTGTCGCTTTAAAAATAGTTCACTTCCATGGCAAGTTACAATTTCAAAGCAAACAAACCAAATAACGACCTACTTGTTTTGAGTGGATGGTGTTAACCTTTTGCAGCTTGGTTTAATGTTTGATTCCTTACACTGAAAAATCTTGGTACATTTGCTCCAGCGTCTGAGAAAATGATGCAGTTTTAGAGAAAAAGCTTTCAAAATGCTTGACACAAACAAGCTATTTATTCTTCAAGTTCTTTGTCAAAGATGTTACTAAAACCTTCTGTCCATTTCATGAACACAGGGAAGATCCCAGGGTGTCTTGAGTCAAAGTGGTCCACAAAGCAATTCTTTGGAATGTCTTAAGATTGGCTATAGCTAGAATTCTGGCTACCATTTGGACCCTGTTCTCCTTCACTGTTTGGAAGAAAAAAACAAAAACATGTCTTCAAAAAGAAGCATCATATTACTTTTTTCTCTTTTTTTTTTTAAATAATTAAAAATACAGTATTTTGAAAGTAGTAAAAACCTTTTGAAGGAAAATACTTCCAACATATATACAAATAGGTTAAGATATTGGGCTCAGTTTCATTAAAAACGCAAAGGTTATTCTCCACATGCATAAATAACTTCAGTCTATTTATTTGAAGAATAATTTCAATATATCCCCATGCAGCTCCCTGCTGAATCCAGTTCTGAAGTCAGCATGTCAAAGTTCATATTACATAAGCATGTGCCCAGGAATCAGCATGTACAGATACTTACGCAGTGATATTTAATCACAGTAATTAAATATGACATCAAGCAGGCCTAGTTCCAACAGATCTGGCCCAGCATGGAGCCTCACACTGCGGTTCTTTACATTTGCTAAGCTGTATTGATTATATTCTAATCACATTAATGCCCTCCCATAAAACAATGTATTCTACTTCTCACTAGTTCCTGAACAATTAGACCGGCAGTTTGTAATAGAAAGGTCTGCACCATAAAAACATAACGCTATATGTCAAATTAAACGTCAACTCATTCTGAATATTCCAGTTTTAACATGTGAAAGGCGTATTAAGGAAGTACAGTACCTGTTTGGAGGTGGTTTTGGTTTAGGCATTTTACTAAGAATAGTAGCCATCTCTTTCCTCTCATCAAAGTTCTTCCACTGCTCATACAGCTTCAGAATAACCCTGATTATTTCTAAAATCTGATTAGAAAGAAAAGAGATCCTAAGGTCAGACACAATAATGATTTTATCTTTGCCATAGTCAGTTTAAGTGTGCAATTAATTAAACATGCCCTGAACTGAAATTAAGCAGCACAATTTTCATATTATAAACAGAGATGTCTCATATTTAATCTGGGCTTGCAATCAACCATTTTTATAATTAGGTTTTGATTTAATTTTGAAAGGAAGCCTGAACACGATACTTTCCCTCCCATTCAACTGTATATACCACTTATCCCCTGCAAGCTAAACAGCTTTTTATTTATTTATTTGCAACTACTGCCACAGCTTACAACTGTGCTACAGCGAAAATGCAGACACCTGGCAGCATGACTGCAGCTAGATGACAGTGGATTACTAATACAATAACTGATGGCTAGAAGTGTTCTATGCACATCAGAGGTACAGCACAGGAAAAAGAAAAAGCCCAAAACCACAAGATACTGGTCTCAATTCTCTCCTTCCAAGAAACAGAGTCCAGGAGTGTCTGAATCCTTCTTGTTCTTACAACATTCTTTCTTATTATTATTTTACTCTTATATGAAATTCCAACTATTTTTATTACATGTACATTCCATTTCTGGAACTGTAAGCATTCTCTACCAGTTTGGACATTTTCTATCTACTGAACCTCAACTACCTTTATTTCCTATTAAATTTCTAATGCAATATTCTATGTAAAAGGTGGACAATGTTCAGTTTGTAATTTGATGAATCATTCTCTTATTCAATAAAGTCGACTTCTTTCATAGAATCATAGAATAGTTAGAGTTGGAAAGGACCTTAAGATCATCTTGTTCCAACCCCCTGCCATGGCCAAGGACACCTCACACTAAACCATGCCACCCAAGGCTCTGTCCAACCTGGCCTTGAAAACCACCAGGGGTGGAGCATTCACAACTTCCTTGGGCAACCCATTCCAGTGCCTCACCACCCTCACAGTAAAGAACTTCTTCCTTACATCCAGTCTAAACTTCCCCTGTTTAAGTTTTAACCCATTACCCACCTTGTCCTATCACTACAGTCCCTAATGAAGAGTCCATCCCCAACATCCCTATAGGCCCCTTTCAGATACTGGGAGGCTGCTCTGAGGTCTCCATGGAGCCTTCTCTTCTCCAGCCTGAACAGCCCCAACTTTCTCAGCCTATCTTCATACAGGAGGTGCTGCAGTCCCCTGATCACCCTCGTGGCCCTCCTCTGGACTTGTTCCAACAGTTCCATGTTGAGGACACCAGAACTGCACACAATACTCCAAGAGAGGTCTCACGAGAGCAGAGGAACAGGATCACCTCCTTCAACCTGCTGGTCATGCTCCTTTTGATGCAGCCCAGGATATGGTTGGCTTTCTGAGCTGCGAGCACACACTGCCAGCTCATGTTAAGTTTCTCATCGAAAAATCTTTTTAATACATGGACTTTGATTATATATCCTTGAAACAGAAGTCAGAGTTGGCTAAAAGGTCCATGGTGTTAATGTAAAAGAAAAATCATGCTTAGATTGTATCACTGGCATGAGAACTATGACATGTAAACATTCAAACATGTTCAGTACCAAGCTTATGGTAACCTTATCTGTCAAATGTAGGCTGGTTCCCCTCTGCTGCCAATTTATTGTCACCCTGCTTTTACATGCATGACAGCATAATTCACAGAGCGCTTGATGCAGCTCAGCATCCACACTGTGCTTAAATTTGAAAACAAATCCTGGAATAAAAATACAATGCCAGGATACCATCAGTGGGCTAAAGGGCAATACTGAGGGCACAGAGGGCAATGGTGCGTTTCATCCGTAACATCCTATTTAATTCCAGACAGTTTCAAAAAAGGAAGACTGAAAAATACGTGCTGAGTGAAACACTGTAATAAGGAGCATGAGTGCTAAGCAAGCTCCAGCTTGCTTGCTGGAGCTAAACAAAGATTAAATAAATCAACCTAAAAACTAAAAGCAACTAGTGAAGATGAACAACATTACTGGTATGAGAACAACTGTGCCTTGGGACCTGATAAATTTAAGAAGGGGATTATTTGACACAGATTTTGCAATAGCAGGAACTCAACTGAATAATTTTGGCATTCCTCTATTTAACACTGCCTGACATCATGGTCCTGGTCATCCTGAAAGCGTTAAGCATGTTTTACACTCTGCTATTCTACGCACAATTATAGACAGAAAATGAGAAGAGTATGCAGGTATGATGCTGAAAGGTGAATCAGAAAATCACATGCACTAGAATTTAAAAGCCACTCATGCTGGCAATCTTGGATGATGAAAAACACAGAAAATTCATTTTCTGAAAAAAAAAAAATTGCAAAGGATATTGGGTATATATTTCCATCTGAAAAATGGCAAACTTACAACAGTTCTGTCCTGACTTTCAGAGCAGGGTGATAACCAAATGACCTGACATTGTCTCTTTCCCTGAGAGATATACCTAATTTCAACAGTACCTAACATATGATCACTGAATGAAGTTCAATACAGCAGACACAGTTTTATAACCATGACTACCATTTCTGGTCCATCCACAATAGGTGGCAGGAATTACCTTTTCCATATCAACAGAGAGCTCAGCAAACCATTGCCTTGCATCCTTCTGCTGGACAACACAGGCCACATGTAGGCAAGCTGCAAAGATCAGGTGACATGGATATTGAACAAAGATTCACTCTTTATACGGTTAGAAACATTCCATGTTTTATAAACAGCACGTGGAATACATCCATTTAAACATGGCAAGAGGCATGACTTCTGTTACTTACCTAGAGCTATCATGAAAGGAGGGTACAGCAGACAAAGATCAGTTCTATATGTGTCATTCACTATCCTCCTGTGCAAGAAAGAACTTGTAAGTATTGTCCTATTCACCTTTAGACTATATGATTTCAAAAACCGCTTGTCAGTTTATACATATTTTGCCAGTTCCTCAGACGACAGAAGCTGTGAGGCTGCAGGACAAAACAGCAAGGGAAGAGATCTCTTCCCTTGTAAAAAATCTCTAAAGCCTTTCACTTTTTTCCTTGTAGTCACAGCAGAAGTCTATTCAGAAGCACTATTATAGTACCATAAATGTCTTTCTGCAGAGGGTGCTGACATACACCATAAAATAATTATCCATGTTTCACAAATGAATAAGAGCAAGTGTAAAAGTAGTACTTTCACTCTTTCTGTACTTGAGAAATAGTTCAAGATTGAGAGTTCTGCTAACACAGCTGAAAACCCCTATACACTGCT
Source organism: Psittacus erithacus (assembly GCA_009867235.2). Lineage (NCBI taxonomy): Eukaryota > Metazoa > Chordata > Aves > Psittaciformes > Psittacidae > Psittacus > Psittacus erithacus. The sequence goes on from WYDI02024258.1 coordinate 12,089, forward strand.
TCTACCTTCTATTACAAGATACAGCAGAAAGGCCACAATGATAGAAAAAGACTACCTCTACTTGTAGTCACCATTCTGTAGTGTAAAAAACTGTGCTATTAGATCCAGTCTAAAAATAAAAATTAGACCACAGTGAAGTAAAATCATTTCAGGGCTAAAGACAGAATAAGCTAAGTCAGGGACATATCCTGCACAGGTTAACTAGGGCAACCTTCATATTCAAATACTGCTAAGCCTGCTTTTGCTTAACCACCTTTGAAACATAACTGTTAAATACTTGCTTTCTTGCTGCAAAGAAGCACTATTGTTAATCATTGTCTTCATTACCATGCGAGAGGTAGCAGCATGTCTTCTTGGCCCATATCTTGTACGTATTGGAGCAAAGGTCTATAAGGATGATATACTATCAAACAGCAGTCCTAGGAAAAATGTCAACGGGATGAAAGTTAGGTTACAATGCAGAACATGTTGTCAGTTCATATTAAAACCATCTGGTTTACAAGTCAATTACTGATTATTTTTTTTAAGTAGCATTCTGACACCTAACCCTGCTCTAATGAGGGCAGAGCTCTCTCTAGAATACCATTACATACCATGGTTGCCAGTCCGTCAACATCTCTCCCCTAAGAGACAGAGAAAGCCACATCTGCAGCACACTGAAACCTCATTTGCTTACAAACCCGTAATTCCCACTTGGAAATACAAAACACTGCCAGAAAACAGTCTGTCACTATACCATACATGGAAAGCATGCCAAAATAATTGACACTGGTTTGAAAAGAAAGAAAGAAAGAAAGAAAAAAATCTACTGCTCTCAAATCCCCTCTTTTCAGGCCCAGGTTGTTGTAAACAAGAAAGAACAACCCTCTTGCAGCAAGCATGCAACTATATACTGAAGGAATACTATAGGGAAAAGCCACGTTAAGTTACATGTGCTGAACGCTGCAGTTAGACAGTTATTACACATACTACATATTACATAGCGTACTGGAAAAAATAAGTTAATTCCCAAAATCTAACTTCTTGTAAACACAATTACTTGTATAAAACTCATGTATTCAAAACTCAAGAGTTACTGCCATGTACAGCAGAGGTATCTAGCACTAAATCTAAACAGGTTATCTATAAAGGGGTTATAACAACTCTAGGCACAAACAAAAACTTTTGATACAGCTTCCTCTGTGTCTTGTTCCCAAAACATATCCTTTCCTGGTTGCTGCCTGACTCTCTAGACTCCTTTCTGGCTTCTCTCTCCTCCTCTTGGCCCTTGCACTTGAGCAGAACTACTCTAGTAGAGCAAGCTTGGTGCCTATAGGCAGAAACTGAGCACCACTTTATGTAAGCCCCCTAAGAAGCCTGGGCTGCATCCTTTCAGCTGCCCTAGAAAATGCAAAAAACATAGCTCCAGGTTCTTCCAGGCAAGAAGAAAAAGGCATAGAAAGAATACAATTCTTCATGCTCTTGACAGTCCATTCATGTGGGGAAATAAGGTCCTGACATACTTGTCTCTGCAGCAGGACTTATATACAATTACCTTTCTTTAAAAAACAGAAACAGTTATGGAAACAGAACTTTGATTTTACCCTTCCCAACACTGCCCTAACCGCTGGGATGCAAAGCCAAAGGTGATCCTCCTGGCCCCACTGCTCCTGCAACATGCCCTCTTTCTGTTAAGTCCAGATTCAACACAAGGAAGTGAGAATGCCCTCACTCAGCTTAGATGGCAACACAGTAATTACAGTATTCTGCTGGAAATGTAAATGCTAGACCTGCATGGACACCATTCTAAAATTGGAGGGGGGGAGGAAAGAAGACAGCATAATGCATATTTCATAGCACAAAATTCAAAATATTCGTCAGTAAAAAGTAAACTGAGGCAACAGTAGGAAAAAAAAAAAAAGAGCAAGCCACCAGAAAACCTCCACTTACCATTAATTCTAAGAGATAGAATTCACATTCTAGTATCTGCAGAGAAGTAAAATCACAGTTAAACAACAGCATGTTTCAGACAGCAGAAAGAATTAATCACCAACTAGAATTTCAACACACATTTCCAGCAGTCCTAAATGCATTTCATCTGAAGCTACAAAACCAAACAAAAATCAAAATACCGTTAGCAATTTCCTTACCACCATTGTAACTTAACTTCAGTCATAATAACAATGCAGTTAAGCATTTTGGATCAACTTTACTAGCAGAGACTACCTAATTCCAGTACTTGTCTGATTTGTTCCAACACTCAGCAGCAGCAAATTGTTCCCAGTGTATTAATAACAGCAATAGAGAAATCCTTTTGTAGAATTAAAGCCTCTTCACCAGACCACTAACATGCCAAATGGCCTTTTAAAGTATTTTCAGATTTAATTTCACATTAAATGTTCTGTCCAATTGTAGTAATTAAATCAGCTCTTATTTTCCATACAGACAGTGATGTATTAGCGGTACCAAGGAAAAGACTGCTTTGGCTATAGGAAAGCGATACTCCCAAATATATTTCCATTTGCCTTTATCTCTAAAATAGCAGTCCAGTTTTACTGCGAAGACTTAGCTATTTTATATTCTTGATATATCATTTGGCTTTCTAGACTGGGTGAAAAGCCAACCAACAGAAAAGTAGCATTTGTCACAGCTGATTTAAAAATAATTAGATCTGGTTCAACTTGCATGATACTCCAGCATAGGTCAAAACTGGTTTCAAGAAAAATGACAAAAATTCTTAACATTGTGGCCAAGAATGCCCTGAAAACCACTACCACTGATAAACCTAAATTTTAAGTCATAAATAAATTTCTTTTTCAAAAGCTATTACATTTTGGAGGCAAAACCAAAACTGCTTTCTTTCTGTAAGCCAACTGCTCTTTGTGCAAGCTTGGAAGCATCCCAGGTGCAAGGGCTATTTACTTTCCCTGCAGCAATGTATTTGTAAACAAGAACATTCAAAAAACAGCTAAAAAAAAAATATCTCTTATCCTCATACTATGTTACTGTTTCAGTAATACACGTATATTATAGCATTCCTGTCAACAATTTAAGGAAAGGAGGTTATATAAGGTTTATTACTTTTAAAGACAACTTTGCCAAAAATCTATCCGAAACTCATTATGAGCAACCTGACATATGACTATGAAAATATTTCTTGCTTAGGATTTAAAAGATAGGATTTCCTGCCACAATTACTTGTCTTTTTATTTATTTGATCAATCTGTATTTTGAACAAAATACTTACATGGTTCATCCTATAAGGAAACTCCTTCGGAAAGGCATACGAAAACCTAGTTTTCACTACAGTAAAGAAAAATCAGTATGTTAAATATTATGTAGTTAATACTTTTATTTGTTTTCCTTTCTGTTAACTTGTGTATATAGCCCTTCACATCCATTTGGCAGCACAACTACTTGCAGTACAAAATGTTTTTATTTGAAGGAGAAAAGTTGTAAGATTCAAGATCCTCAAAGGGAAAGAGAAATACACCTGAAACCTAGATTTGCACACGTACTCAGTCAGACACTTGTCTGCTGCTTTGGGCACTATTAAATCTTCTGATTAACCGACAACTAGCTTATGGACACTTAACTTTCCATGAGTTATCATTCACAGAGCTATCGACCTACTGATGTCACTCTGAATCTGGTGACCCCTTCAGGATCTCAGTTCCAACACTAAATCCAAATGAGATTTTCACGTGGTGTTTTTTTACACAGGCTTGATCCTCCAACATGCAAGATTTTAAATGACATCACGGTCCCCACTTCCATGAGATGCAGAGTATTTCGGGGCAGGCAGAGCTTCTAGGTCTGAAGGAATAACTGGGGGGGAAATCTGCTATGGGACTCTGACACTTGGGATTTTCAGGAACAGCACAGCTCAGGACCAGATGTCTAAGTAAAATCAGTTACTGCACATTTACCAAAATCCATCTTTCTCATTGATGCATCAAATCTGCCACATAGATCTGTGCTTTCAGATGCTACTGATGTAAAAAACAGCAACTCTTATTGCTAAATCCAGTACTGGTCTTGGTTATGCTGGCACTGAAGATGCGTTTCAGCCCCTGGTAGTGGAACTGTCATATGGCCAGCCCCATGGACTGATATACTTACTGCATGTGGAGGCTACAGATACAGCCAGTCACCTGTCTCCTCAATGGCTAAGAGGGATTTCAAAAGCACTGACCTACATTTTGAAGAGCACAGGCAGGAATTGTCTATTGAGAGCAGCTGGACCTTCTGGGTCAAATTATAATATTCAGTTAAGGAAGCCATCACTTTAAGACCTTAATGGATAAGATGCAAGTTACAGGAACTGGGAAATATAAGGCAAGTGGGAAAGATAGAGAATTAAGTAACTACAGTGTGATTTTACTGCATTGATTTGTGAACAATATATAGGTTATAAAATGTACTTTTATAAATATCATGTGCAAAGACTAATTTTATGATGGAGGGTGGGGGGAAAAAGGATTAAAAAAAACCAAGAAGGTATACAGCCTTCCAATAATTCTGAAAACAGGTACTTCCATGAAGCCATATTTTTTATAAAGCAGACAAATAAAGCCCTAAGTTTCCAATTCTACCTTTTGAGTAGTTCAGAATTCAATTCACTACTTGAGACTGTTTATAAACCTCAATAGTTTAATTTTATTACTTTAGTTTTATTTATGCTTGGCATAAGTTCCAATCAGAATCAACCAAAACTAATACAGAAAGGACCTGTCGTTTTTATATTTAGAAACAGATGTTATTTATTCTAAATGGCTTTAACTAGCTCCTAGAAGTCAACACACAAGGCCCACCATGGCATGATAAAAAGATACCTTTTAACAGCAAGCAAACATAAAAACCCACAAAGAAAATGTCAGATCTCCCTACAGAGGTACCTAACCACAGTGTAATGTAAATCACCGATACTTACATACAGAAGTAGCAGCAGAAATCAACCTTGTATTTGAAACAACACCAAATTCCTGAAGAAAAAGAATGATAAATGATGTGAACCACTGGAAACACTATATACTCACATTGTTATCAAATTAAAATAATAGCTTCTTACTAAACTGGGCTTCTTTTTGCGGTATTTCTTTCCCCCCACACACCCCTTTTTCTTTCTTTTTAAGGTGAAGAGGTAAACTCTCGGGTAAAGAGGTTTTTTCATCAGTTAGTTACTCTGTTGTTTGAGTTGTGAGGAACAGTAAACATTTATGAAAGGAACTAAAGCCACAAAAGCTCAGTTTGCTAACACTCCACATATAAAATAGACAAGAGGGCTTCAAGAAAGTATGCTGGTTCTCCTTAACCCACTTGGGAGAAAAAACTGCCTTTAGGAACCTATCTTTAACTACCTTTTTTATTATGTTTCCATGAAGCCTTAGCTCCTCTGCTGAGACAGTCCGCAAGCTGAAAATTTTCTGTATATGCTGTTCTTCCAGAGAAGTGTATAGATGAAACATTACTGCTAAAGTTGCCCTCTAAAGTTGCAGAAACTTTAGCATAGGGAGGGCTGCACGGACTTCTAGTATTTGTTCTAAAATATAAGGTACATGTACATATATACATTCTATGTCCGTACTTTCTTAAAGGCTTAAAATACTCTCTCCAATACTCTTTCTCTTCCAGACACTGAAAGGTATCACAATATTTGTACAGACAACAGTACCACATGCAGACACTGGTTTAGCAGGACTGCTTCTACCATCACTAGGTATTTGAGTTCCTTCTGTAAAATTCATTTGCATTGACATATCACAAATTGGCCACTGTGATTTTTTTTTTTTTCCATTACGTAGACACTTCTCAAACAGCTGAAAAACTTCCTGCATTACAGAGGATTAACAGCAGTGCCCAGCTGATGCTAACTCTTGGCCACATTCAAAGTGGACTTCTCATGGTAGAGGCATGGAGCCTTCTCAACACTAATGGATCAGTTCCTCATAATAGTTTCTCAAAGATGACATATGAGCTACAATATCCTTTTAATTCAAGTTATGAAAGTGTGGTAAACTCTGAGAATCCCTGATTATAGGTAGGGAAAATATATGAAAGGGAAAAGGGTAATTAGGAAAAAATTTCAAATTAGGTTTTAAAGTCTGAGTAAACATAAATAAGGAAAAACACACCAGAAAGGAGACACTGCACAATTTGAGATATTTGAGAATGTAAATATGTAAACACTGTATCACAGTGAAACAGCCATTTAAAATACTCCTTCCAATTTTCAGAGGTCCTTCAGGGTTAGTAGTTCAGACAAAACTGAAAGATCAAATATTAAATAACATGTTTGAAGGCCTTCTCCATCTCCATTTCTCAAATACTACAGAAATCTATACAAAAAAAAGAGAGAAGGTTTCAAACCTCAAAGCATGAAGAATGACAAAAAATTTACAAGTTCTAAACGTTTTCTCTCTCTCATACATCACATAATTTACATTAAAAAATCGTAATACTTCATACCTCTACTTTGGATGCCAAAAACACACACGTAGGAGCCATTAATACTGGATCTATACTTTTTAGGGAATATCTGAAATGTTATAACAAAATTATAATATGTTGTTTCATACACGTAGAACGATTAATCTATTAAGAGCACCACACTTCCTTTTGAAAAAGCAAAGCTTAAGTTAACTTTATTAGCATAAAAGTTTTATACCATCCAGAAAACAAAAGTGGCACTGGTTTTAATACAGAACTGCATTTTAAAAGGGCTACCAAAATGTGCCTAGCAAATGTTTTATTCTCATACCATCATAGTAAACAGTCCTACCTGGCATAGAATCTCTTGAAGTAGACTGTAGCAGTGGCAATAACTTGTTGTCTTAATTTAAGATGTTCACCTAAAGCCTGGATAACTTAAAAAAAAAAATGAACAGAAGCTTGAGTTGAGTTTTTACAACAACTTGACACCAAATAGCATGGGATCTCAATGCATGACTAGTTCTGGGGATGCTAAGGAGCAGCTGCAGTCTTTTCTCCCAGTTCAGATACATAGTTCTGGTGAGATAACGCATTCCTGTAAACCTACAGACCTGCAGCTGAAGAAGCAGCACTGCATCCTGAAGCTTGTGGACACCTTTGAAAAGGGAAAAGTAACTTCATTGTGTACAAAGTGAGTATGATCTTTGAGAAGATGACAACACAAATCTCAGAGGGGTTAAGCTTTAGTATTCCATTTCAGAGCAAAACAAAATCAAACACTTAAAATATAAGTCTACGGCTTTTTAGTGCCATGCAAAATGATGATTTAGGTTCTGTTTTGGGCTTTTTTTCAAACAACTAAAGCTGCCAACACAAACATGGTCATTAAATTTGGCAGAGACAGCAGGTGTTAAAAAAATGACATATTTAGTCCAGGGAGAGGGGGTGGGAGACTAGAGGAAGCAGTCAGCTGCTCCATCACAGTGGTCCTCTGCCAGTTGGCTGAGAAACAACCCTGGTGTCATCTGTGCAGGTAGCTCTTGTTTGGCCTCCCAGGCAAAGGAAAGGTGCCAAGCAAATTAGATGCATCAAGCTGAGATTAAATGCAGTGGTTGGATATAGAGAATGGCACAGTGAAACATAAGGTTATTACTTGTTATTTTTCCCATACTTCTTTGCGGCCATTATTCTGTGCAAGGCTTGGCCACGTTTCTCAGTCACTACTTAAGCAACCAAGTCCAGATTTTTTTTCCCTATGCTCTTATCCCATATCCCTTGGGAACAGTCAGGCTACACCCTACTCTCACTTCTAATGAGCATCACAGCATTTTAAAACATGCAAATATCAAGGGTATTGTTGACTAGAAAAGGGTGGAAGGTAGGAGATAAAGGAGAAAACCACCCTGAACAGCATGGATGACTGGCAACATTTCCTCCACACACACACACACAGGAAAAGGTAATCAATTTGACACCCACTGCAATTACCCAAAGCAACACTAAGTCCCTGTCCGTGTCACATTACTCCTTTCCTAAATAGAAGAATGCCAAATTGAGCCTAGCTTGTCAGTGACAGTAGGACAAGCAATACTGCCAGATAGAAGGTTAAGCCTGGTATGCAGTACCTCTACAAATATTACAATATTTATCTGCATACCTTGGGAGGTTCGAAAGGATTTTTTTCCTTTGATTAAACCATGGGGCTACAAAGCTGTCCTGCTACTAGAGCATCAGAAAAAAAATCAAATATGCAGATAAACAGAATTCTCCAAATATGTTTCTTACTCCCATGGGATTTTCAGGAATGGTTAGGCCATCTGCTGTCAGAGAAAAATCAAGTGTGGTTTAGGGAAAGAAATGGACAAGAGCCTAGAGAGACTTAATGAAATGGAAGATTGTATATGCTGGGGAAAAGTCCAACACTTGTAATTAATTTTTAAATTATTTTAAAAGAAACTACTGCATTACTTATTCCCTTCTGTTTACAATATAAGTGGTTTCAGTGGGGGGTTAATAAAATTATTTTAAATCTGAATATCCTGAGTAGCCTGTAACACAAACATTAGTGCTTCTGCCCTAAACCAGAAAGGGAAATCAATTAATGTCCTTTTCAACCAAAAAACCTACTAAGACTTGGTGATCCAAAGAAAGAAATCAACGTCACTTTCCCTTTTTGAACTATTTTAGATGATAGTTCTCCTTCTTTAGAGTATTAACATTCTGGATAGTTGTGCAGGGCCATACAATCAGTTGGTGATCTATTGCACTTGTTTTCCAAAGAGAAGGCAGCAGGAAACTGTCTCTCTCCAGGCAATTTTTTGGTTGCTTTAGGGAGCAACCATGTCTTGGGCAGACACACTCTGAATGTGACAAGCCATGCCCAAGACTCATATCCCTAAGTCAGGTAACGCAAGAGGTGGGAGAGAAGATGGGGAGGCTCTACGAACTCAAAACAGGGTCCTATTCAGACGCAGATGCTGATAATACAACACTTATCAAGGGCAGGAAGAAGGCAAGCTCTGCCAGAGGTCCTGCCAGTACACAGCAGCCCCTGTCCATCCTCCTGTGATAGTGGCTCACTTAGCTACCAAACGGGTGAAAGCCCAGCACCACTCTCCTCCATGGCAGGCTGCGTTCATACACCTACAAAGGAGATACTGGCAGAGCTGTTCCCCAGCTGCTGCAGGTCGCACACTGTACCTTCAGGGGAAGCAAGGAATGCCAAGAAAAAAACCTGAGAACCACAAACTGAAACCAACTTGTCTACCTTATAAACTTTTGTTTACTCAAGAAAAATACTGAAGTGAAACATTTTTAAAAGCCTATTTTGCAATTCAAATTAATGCTACTGAAAATTAGCATAGAAATACAGTTTTAGAAATATCAGTACTCCATCTTCTCTTTTTGCATTAGGAAGCTATGACACTTTGCTTTAAACTCAAGGAATTTCAGGAACTGATCAAATAGGTAAATCATTACTAGCTTGATTTCCTGGTGCTTGATTTCTCTGTGTCCTGGGTTCAGACAGAGTCTCCAGTCCGGCTAGATAGCATTCTCTACTTTAAAAGACTGCTGTGAAAAAGATATTTAAACAGCTGTCTGCAAACAAACTGCTCCTTTGCAATATCCTTGCTTAGGGAGTGGTTTGTTTGGGGTTTTTTTAATGCTGAACTATTGCACAGAGAAGAGTTTAAGTGCCTGAGTAATCTGAAATGCTCTGGTGCGACAGTTCATATGGTTAAATGCTTTGCAGGACCGAGTAAGACTCAACTTCACAGGCAAGCCCTAGACACTGTGGGAGAGACCAGGCTGCCTGCCAACAGCTCTTGGAAACTTATAGACAACATGAGAGCCACCCAGTGCTAGGGAATGAGTCACAAGGCAAGACACAGGCTGTGGTGCAGGTTTCAAAGAACATAACTGAGCACTACCAACAAGTTTCCAAGTTTTGCTCTTCATCAGGACTGCGCAGATGAGATAAAATACTTACCACAGCTTACTGGTCCACCAAAAACCCGGCCTGAATATTATTGTTTACATTAAGCCCTTACTATGCTAGCTTAGCAGGTTCTCCTTGCTTCTCCTTTTCGGTTAAGAACCTCTTGAAAATAAGAAAATGTACTAAATGTACAAATGTGATTTGTCCCATGACACGTTAAAACATTATACGTGCAGCTAGCTTGCCTGTAGGTTCTCCTAAATTGTGTTAATACTACAAACAAATGCCAATGTTATTGATATTCTAGTTCTTTGTCAAAACAGGTTGTCAAAGTGTATGCAAAATCACAACGAAAACATTACATTCTCTAAGCAATTCAAACTTGCATTTAGATGTGGCAGACAACAAATTTTACATCAGAAATAAAAACAAAACAGTTTTACCATTAGTAAAAAATATCTGTAGCTTCCAATATTCTTCTTCAGTCAGAAATTTCAAGTCTTTCTGGCGTTCCTTCAATAGATCTTGTTTATCCAAAATCCATTGTAAACTAAAGGGAGGTAAAACAATGTCAGCAACTCTTTGTCAAGTTTATGCCATTTACTGTATAAACACACTGCAGACTGAGGCTCAGGTGTGAAGGGCTAGTGACCTATAACCAAGCCGCATATAATCCTCTCAAGCCAGCATTCTCTACAGGTTTTCACAGACACGAAAAAGCACTACCCAGCAACGAGCAGGATTAGCCTTTACCTACAGCAAACTAAACTGGCTTTACAGACCTTACACACCGACACTCACCAGCAAGCTTTACGTTATATTTAGCACTTCACAGGCACCCATTTAAACCTCGACGCGCTCACCAAGAGGTGTTTTAACGCAGCCCGGCCTGGGTGGCCCGCGCCGAGAGCAAATACACCCCATCGCAGGGACCGCGGCTGCCAGCCTCGGCCGCCCGAGACCTGGGCACGGCCCCAGTACGCGACTCTTCCCGGAGAGCCCGGACACTCTGAAGCCGCGGCCACTGCAGCCGGGCTCCCGGCAAGGCTCCGCGCCGAGCAGGCCCCGCCGCCGCTGGGACCCGCGGCCCAGCGCCGCGCCGCTCCCCTCGCCCTCGCTGGGCCTCCGACAGCGTCCTGCCCCCCGCCCCCGGCCCGGCAATGAATGGACAAAGCGCGGCGGCGGCCCGCAGCCCCCTCGCTTGACCCCCCCCCGCCGCGGCACCCACTCGTGCGAGCTCTGCCAGAAGTTCCCGGCCCTGGAGAGCGGAGCGGAGCTGAGGAGCGGGGGGGGGCGCCCGGGCCCGAGATGCCCCGGCCCCGCCGCGCCAGCGCCGCCGCCCCCGCGCCGGCAGCAGGAAGGAGGCGGCTGCCGCCACCGCCCCGCGCCCGCCGCCGCCGGCCGGCAACACGCGGCACGGGGAACCGTTCCCCTGCGCGCGGGTTCCGCCGGCCCCGGCAGGCCCCGCTGAGGCAGTCGGGCCCCTGGAGCGCGGGCGCCCGCTGCGGTGGTGGGGAGAGGGGGCACCGCTCGCACATGGAGCACGCAGCGGATTGCCGCGTGCCCTGCCAGGGCTTTCCCGCGCCGTGCCCGCTTCATAAAGACTCGAGCCGTTTCGGGACCATCCTGCTCCAACCCCCGTGCCACGGGCAGGGACGCCTTCCACTACATCAGGTTGCTCAAAACCCCCTCCGACCTGGCCTTGAACGTTGCCAGGGATGGGGCAGCCACAGTTTCTTTGGGCAACGTGTGCCAGTGCCTCACCACCCTCATAGTGAAGAACTGCTTCCTTATGTTCAGTCTCAAACTGCCCTCTTTCAGTGGAAAACCGCTGCTGTCTAAATTCAGTACCAGTCCACTCCTACCAAGGTCCCAACTGGGGCTGCAGGCAGGGCCACTTACTTGTCCTCCACTGTATCTACCTCACTTAAATTTATCTTACCCGTTCCCAAGGTTCCGGGGCTCAGCTTGCTCCATGCTGGAATTTTCAATGGAGATAGCCTCTGGAGGTAATTTTGGTTAACATTTAACAGGAAGAACCCAGGCCTGAATCCTTTGCAACTTTCTTTTCACGCTCTTCCTTGTGGCAGCATACAGAACACTCACAGCTCTCAGCTTCTGATGGGATCTGAGATCCATGTATTGCCAGAAAGGGTGCATCAGGGCAGGAGCCGTGGGTCTGCTACCTGCAGTGCCGCCGAGATGTGGTGCTCCCATCAGAATGAGCATGGAGGGAGGAAGGGATGGATGGTGCCTTAATTTCTTCAAGCAGAACTGTTGCTAGGGGAAGTACACCTGAGTTTTGCAGCAAGATCAGTAAAAAAGGATACATTTTACAAGTCTCAAGGAGTCTAGCTGAATACTATCCCATCACCTCCCAGGTCAGCAGGTCTGCCTGGCATTTTGCAGAGCTGGGATGCTCAGTCATCAAGGGACCCTGAGCAAGGCTGCTGGGACTGATGCAGTTAGAGGCCAAGTATCCACACTCCTATCACATGCTGTCTAAACCTCACTCCATATTTGGGAAGAGGGCTCATTAATGCAGTTTGGCAGCATGTAGCAGTGCCTGACAGCCCTGTGGGACTGAGATGGGGTCCTGGGCAATGAGAAGGGGGAGGTGAGCCCTACAGGGTGGGCAGGGATGGCCAGGGCTGTGGGTATCCTTGGGGCCCTGGCACATGGTGCTGGTGTGTGGTGTGCCAGCATGGATGCAGTAAAAGGGACATCTTTGTTTCATGAGATGTAATATTTCACCCATGTTTGCATTAAAGCTGCTGTCTAAATCATTAAGTTTTGCACTTTATTGCCTCAGCTTTCCAGAATAGTTTCCTAATTTAGAATCAATCCTAGAATCAACTAGGTTGGAAAAGACCCTTAAGATCATAAAGTCCAACCGTTAAATTGGATTCATTAACCATTAATTTGCTAATTATCCAAGAATATTAAAAAGGTGAAACTCTTGGGGTCTTGAAGGCAAGCTTGACCTACGTGCGCTGGAGTCAGAAGTTACATTCATCCATTCCTCTCCCCTGTCCTCTGCATGCACCGTATATAAAATTAGTGGATTGAGTAAGTCAGTCCACTGGGTATATGTCCCATTTCCACACCTTCTACTGCAAAATCAACAGGCTGAGTTGGTTACCCCTAACGAGGACCCTACTGTGGCATAACCAAGACTGGAGGAGTTATTTCCTTTCAATCCCAGAGACATACATGTGTGGTCTCACCCAGATGAGTGCATACACATCCTTCCTGCAAGCCCAGTTTCCAGGGCTGAATGTGGGCAGGAAAAGAAAGGCTTCCTCAACACAAGGCAGGAAGACAGATAGACATACAACAGCTGGCAGCAGCTATGGAAAGCTACAGCCCTCGTGGCCTCCCCATTCCACCGTGAAGCCAGGCTGGGGCTCAGACCCATCGTTGCACCCAAGCAAGTCAGCAGAATTCCTGTCAGCAATCATGGTGATAGCAAGAAGCACTCCCACAGGGTATATCCTTGGCAAGGTGAAATCACTCCTGGTATATCCTGCTGGGAAGGTTGTGCTTGGTGCTAATGGGTATCAAGACCTGTGAGCACATGAGGACTATTTTTTGCATGGCCTGACAAAACCTATTTGTTCTGGAATTTAAGTATGCCTCACCCATCTGCAAAGAGCATGTCATGCAAAAAGCAGCCTGCTTGCTTCCTAGGGGTTCCCCTCACAGTAGGCAAACTCCCTCCACTGCTGTCCATCACTTCAAACCTTTTTCTCAGCTTCATCAGTCTGAACCAAGGGGCCATCCACAGAGCCAGAAGTAAATATCCTGCAAGGCAGCCAACACCACCATTACAATAAGCAAGGAAATGGCTTCATTCAGCAAAATTTAACATAGGAACTTTCTACATACTTGAGGAGAGGAGGAGAGGAGAGGGAAGAGAAGTATTACTACCCATGGATCCAGTGATGTCTCATTGATCCTCTTCACCCAGGGTATCGTCAATATCATCAGAGAGAGCTGTCCCTCTGACCAGAGCCCTGCCCTGTTATGATCATATTCTTTGGGCTATTATCCATAGTTTGCACACAAAGCATGGAGAGGTGTTAATATGATAATGGTGGGTGTCGATTAGTGAACACATGCAGTGTCCCTCATATGGTGGTGTCAGCTATTTGACTCCCTCCACTTGAGTTATCCTTTGAGTTAAGCATTTTTCACATTCCTGAGGAGGCTCATCAGCTTTGAACAAAGGGATCTGAACAGTCCTATCTACTCAGTATGGAGAGCCAACATCCTTGTTATTTACTTCTTTAAGCTCAAGGCCTCCCATGGGCAAATGCAAATGGTGCCTGAAACAAGCTCAGTTTCCTGTCTCTGACTGTCACTATGAAATGTAAGTGGTGTTTGAGACAATCTCAATGTCCAGGCTCTCACAGAAGCTCAAGGGAGACGTTATTGCTCTCTACAGCTACTTGAAAGGATGTTGTAGTTAGGTGGGATTGGTCTCTTCTCCCAAGCAGCAAGTGATAAAACAAGAGGAAGTGGCTTCAGGTTGTGTCGGGAGGTTTAGATTGGATATTTGGAAAAATATCTTCACCAAAAGGGTTGTCAAGCATTGGAACAGGCTTCTGGAGTCACCATTCCTAGAGGTATTTAAAAGATGTGTAGATGTGTAGCTTAGTGACATGATTTAGTGGTGGACTTGGCACTGATGGGTTAATGGCTGGACTCAATTATCTTAAAGGTATTTTCCAACCAAAACAATTCTGAGATGCTCTGCTACAGTGTGGCAGGAAATAATTAGTAGGGGCCGAGCAGGAGACTTAACACAACTATGATAAATTTCACTGCTCCGCTGCACACTGGGCACAGGGGACAGCTCTGCTTGCCCTGCACCTGGCAACATAGGGGCTGTCTAATGCTGCTGGAACGGAAGCACTTGGCATCACAGGGTCTTGCCAGCCTTGCTCCCAGACTGTCCTTTTCCAAACAGGGCAGGCCTCTCATTGCATGACCCCATTTCCCAGCACTGCAGCAGATCACACTACGAGTCATGAAGGAAGAAACACTCCCTGCCCCCCCACACATAGAAGCGAAGAGCCTCTGGGATATACATTGCCCTGTTCAGCCACCCTCCTGGTGCCTTACAAAGGGACATCCTGCCATACTGGAGATCCTTCCTGTGCCACAGCACCCAGGAGGCTCCCAGTGCTTTGAGGGGTCCTTCCAGCCCAGCAGCATCCCTTGAGCAAAAGGGCAAAGGCTCGTCTCGACTGCAGCATGCTGGGGATGCCCATTGCCAGCCCAGAAGTCCTGCAGCTGGTGTGGAGATGTGGGGCCATGTGCATTTTCACATGTTTCTTGGAGGATATGGATACTGCTGTGGCTCCATCTCCCTGGAGGCCCAGCTGGAAGGTGGTTTCCTGGGCAAGGGCATGGCGGGGGGCAGACAGGGCAGAGCTTTTTCCCGTTGACACTGCTTTGCAGCCTTTCTTTTCCAGAAGCAGTGCTGAGGATTGCTTTATTTACCATGTCCTATCTGTGTGCTTCTGTCAAAACAGGCAAACAAAGATTTCATGAAGCAGATGTGCAGTGCTGCTGTGTGCACCGATGTCTCATGCTCAGCGTTGGACCTGGCTGCTGCTCTGAGGGACATTCAGATATGGGATGAAAAAATTGCAGCCAAGAACCTGCAGGTAAAATTATACTTTGTTGTATTTGTGAGATGAAATTATCTGTCAGCTCTCACTGATCTCTTCCCCCACTGCCTCCCTGATAAAACCTGGCACAAACATATTGAATATACTTAGTAGTGCATCGCTACCTATAAACTTACACAGGATAGTTTGATAGATTCTTTTTTTCTTACAAAATAAATGCTTCTTTCAATCCGCATGTCATAAATAGCATTTAAAATGATGGAAGGATGATGCATGTTCCTCCTCATGGGTCCTCCATAACAGTTCCAAATACAGTGTTTCCTTTAGCCCCTTCCCTTAGTTGCACACGAAAAAATAGTCTCTGCTAATACTCTCAGGTTTTTTACATGTTTACATATTCATCTAACAACTGAAAACAGTACATATCTTCTCACAGACCTGACAATAGGCATTCCTGTTTGCCCTCTTCTGTTTAATATCCCCTCAGGAAATGAATGAGTGGTACAAAACCAGATTTCCTGACTTTAATCAAGCTTTCACAAAACATGCCAAGAATGTGAGATGTTTCAGGGAAGGAACAGGGAAAAGAAATCTAAGTGGAATTGAAAACCCCTTCCAGCTTATGTTATGTCACTTCTAATGGTAGCCTTTGTTATGATTTCACTAAGTTAGGTAATGTGACAGTTGTCTGATATTTTTCCCAATAATGGTGGTCTTTTAGGCTGTATTCTGCAACGAAGGAGGTGAATTGGAGGAGTGGTGACTCTGTATGTGACCGCATGTCAAACCAGTAGGGAGTATCCACAAATAATGTTTATACATATGAAATAAAAATTCAGCTGCTCAGTCATGCACATATCTGAACATAAGGATCCTGTTGTTCTTGAGTGACAATTTCAGGGGCAAAGGATTTATACTGGAGAATTTTTTATTTGAAGCACCCTGCCCCCAATGCACGCACAAAAGACTCTTGCAAAGGCAACCATTTAATATTCTATGTAGAAGACATTTGGGGTAATTTCATTAGATGAGGGAACAAGTTTGAAATAATGAGAGTCCAGTTTACGACATGAGGATAAATGAGAAGAGAAGGAGGTGTTATGAAAAGCATCAGCTCTGTTGTGAGAAGTCCTTGGTGAGGGTAGCTGATCCAGAAAGATGCTCTCAGCCGCCTCCTACAAACCTGCACAATTCTAAAAATCGCCAGCATTCCCACACAGTAGCATGCTATCTCAAAGGGTTTTCTTTCTGGGTCACAGACACTGGCATTTAACCCTACCTCCTCTCAGTAAAACAGGAACATGTGCAGGATATAGTATCAAATCAGTGTTGTGTTGGTTTGATTTTTTTATTATATTTTCTTGCCTGGTCAGCTGTTGGTGCATCCTTCATCCCCAAGGCTCAGAGGTTCCGTGCCTTTTCAGGGGGTGGCCCGGGGTAAGGCTGGATCCTGAGCAGCATACTCAGGATGAGATGGGAATTAAAGTGTCCCTCAAGCCGTGTAGATCAACCTGCAGCCCAGACACCGGGTGGCCCTTCTCTGGCGAGTGGCCTATCAGGGAGGGCTTTCCTTCCTGAAAAGACCATGTTCGCAGGATGAAATGCAGGCCCCCGAAAAGGTATTTGGGGATTACTCCCTTTCCCTCTCCGCAGCCCAGCGCTGAGCAGAGTCCCGGCTTCTCCTTCCCCAGTGTTGGCGCTGCAAAGGGAGGGGTGGCTGCTCTGGGCACAGGAGGAGGGGACCGGAGGTCTCTAAGGTAGCCTGCACCTCGCGGGGAGAGTTTACGTCCCTCAGACCTTCAGTTAAACGAGCATTAAGCCGTTGTGGGCGGTGAAAGGCTTCCTGAGAAGTTAGGAGGCTGACCAAGGCTGCTTCCCAGCCTAGGGCTGCCTGCCGCTCACCTCTGGGTGCCTCGGGGAGCCCCTCCGCACCCTAAACGCCTTCTGGAGAAAGCGCGTCTGTCCCGAGGGTGTCGGGGTTTGCACTGAGCTGTTGGCCCTTCCGAAACAACGGAAAGGATGCTGCAGTAAAATGGAACCGGCTTGTGACCCCCCGCCGGACCACGGGGATGTCCCGGTACCACCCCAGGCTTGCAAGGGGGTTTTCCCCACCTGCCCGGAACTTCTCCTTACTTTCTTACTATCCCTCCAGGTTTTCATTCAGAAATCTGCGTTTGCCCCCCGGGAGAGGAGCTCTTCCGCCTCTAGCCTGAGCCGCCCGCGTGTTGTGCCGCTTTTACTAGCTCGAATAAAATGAGGAACGCGTATTTTCTTGTTTGAGTCGGCCGCGTGGGACCTCGGGAGCCGGGGATTCTGCGCGGCTTCACGAAGGTACCGGGTAACCTTGAAACAAACCGGGAGGCTGCCGGGAGGTTGCTGCTCCTGGCCCGAGGAGAAACCCCGCTTCTCCGCAAGCTCTGATACTACCCGAGAAAAACAAATGAGCGGAAGACGGAGAAGCGGGTTAATTAGTTGCATCTTTGGCGGATCACGCTTGAGAAGCTTTTCCGACGGGAGGCTTTGCTGCTTCGCTCGATCTGGCAGCAAACTGTTTCTCCCCAGCCCATAAACTGAGGAGGTGTTTGTGTCTGAAACTATCTAAGCGAGGCAAAATCTATATAACCAAGGACAGAAAATAAATCACTGCAGCGTTGTGTATTCCCATGTCTATATTCCCCCAGACAGGTTTCACGCATACACACATCTGTATGCACATCTTTTCTACCCAGCTTTGCCGGCTCCCAAAGGGAGTTCAAGAAACTGCCGTCTTCTCACCCCGGGTTTCAATCGCCTCCGACACAACCGGCCCCTGGGCCGGGCCGGTTGGGCAGCAGGACCGGGGTGCCCCGAGAGCAGCCCCCAGCCGCTTCGCGAAAGCCTGCTGGCCGGCTTCTCCTCCCGCGGTCAGGCTGCGGGCGGAGTGCCGGGAGTCGGGTATTGGCAGGGACTGAGGGACTGGGAGAGCCGGGCTCGCCGTGACCGCGGGCACAAGAGGCCAGGTGACAGCCTCAGGTGCGCCGTGATGAATATCAGGATATTTCCTCTCCTGGGAACTCATCCCAAGGGACAGGCTCTCTCGGAATTAAAAAAACAAATAGGTTTGGGGGTTTTTTCCTTTTGTTCTTTTTTTTTTTTTTTTTTTTTTACTTTTCTCCTTTCCCTCCCCCCTTTATTTCTGATCCTATTTTTCTTTTTTATATTTTTCCTCTCTCCTTTTTCTTTTTTCTTTCTTTTTTCATTTTCCTTATTTTTTCTTTTTTTGTGGGTTTGTTTTTTTTCTTATTTCCTTTTTTTCTTTTTTTTTATTTTTAATCTTCTTTCCTCTCCCCAAGGTAAAGCACTGGTGGAAAAGAGACCCCCCTGCTGTAGGACGGGGCTGCCCTCTCTCAAATAAAAACTGCCCAAGGTTGTGGGGTCTTCCCCGCAAGCCAGGATGGGGAGGAGGAGTGCGGGCATCTTGGGCCAGCCCAGTACGGGGGGATCCGGGCACCTCGGAGACTGGCCTGGGTCTCAAATTCCAGAGAAAAAGATGTCTGGAAGGCTCATAAGGGGTGGATGGGAATCAAGTATTCCCTCCATATGGGGTTATAGTGGGTCCAATCCCTCACACATCTGAGAGCAGTTTCTGTACCTGTGGATGCACCCTGAAGCCCGAGGGGCTGTTGAAAACCTCTCCTAAGCGGTAGCTGAATGTGCACACTCGATTTTTTCTTCAAATACTTCGGAACACATTGTGTTTAAACACAATGGCGGTAAGCCACCTTTCTCAGGCAGAAATACCTGTACGGTGGACATCACAATTTAACTTTAAAACCAGTGACTCAAAAACACGGGTTAGCTTGACCCTGATATTTTGAGCTCAGCTTAATTCAAATCCGATTTTAAGAAGGCTTCATTCTACAAAAAATTTAAGGAATCAGTTTATTAAAAAGACATCCCTGCCCAATACCATGCCGTGCTGGAAAAATTCAAAGATAAATAGGATTTTCCTTCCTAGTTTTGGAAGAGCTAACCCTTCTGTATGTGTGTGCCCCAGGTGTACCCTTATTTTTACGTGTGAGAGACAGAGAGACAGAAACTTTGAGGTTAATCTGTCCTCTTGTAAAACGTATATTTGAATATTTAGACTGAAAGATGATGGCTCTGTGGAAGCTGAGGGCAACAGTCTACAGGAGATCGGGCAGAAAGACTGAATAATTTTATTTAGATTTTATTTTAGTAGCACAAAGAATAGAAAGAACAGCGTTAAATCTACAGGCTATAAACGAAAAATTATTTCCGACAGATGACACCTACAAGTTCCTTTGGTTTTGTAACTCCGAAGCTGTCAAAAATGATGCATATTTCAGCATCAAAATATGCAATGCCGATATAGAAAAGGAAGAGGGCTGTACTTCGTGGTGTACTTTAAGGAAGTCCTAAATAATGTGGGTTTATCCTCCTTTATTCTGCATATCTACATCTTTCTTTAAATACTAAATTAAAAAAAAAAATAAATCTTTAAATACCTAAATTTTTTCTTGTTTCAGATATGCATAGAAAAAAGGAAAAAAAGAAGACAAAAGAAGCCAAACCACAGGAACCAGAGAAGACCTTTCAGTTTGCCAGGTTCATTAGAGAGCTGTGCGTACTAGAAGAAGCTGCGTTTTCTTTCCCTGCCTGCTGCCCCCACCAACGATTTCACGAGGGGATGTTTACCGGGGTGTAACGAACAGTTTCTGATGGCTCCATTTTGCTAAAGTTCTTTTTTTTTTTTTTTTTTTCTTTCTTGCTGATACTCGTATCTTGAAAAGCATAAAATGCTGAAACTCTTCACAGCATTATAGTCTCTCATTAGGAAGTCAGCTCTCTTGCAGCCCTTTCTCCCACTTGCGAGCAAAGCCCATCTCTCTCTTTCCGTTTACAGCATTACCAACCAGGCAGCAAGCTCTGCCCTGCTCTCTGGTGCCACTGCAGGGAGGTCTCTTCCTTCCAGCAGCTACCATTTTTTTATCCTTTTATCTCTTCCATGCCAATGATTTATTTCCCTGCCTCTCCTCACATCAAGTGCTGCATTCAGTCGGAGCCTAACAGGGGAAATCTCAGTCCTTTTCGCCTGCTGACTCCTGAACCCAAAGCAGAGAGAGCGGGTCGGTGCCTTCCCTCCGCCACGCCCCGGCCTGTCCCAGTACCGGTGGCACCTACTTCTCCCGAGGTCCTTGGTCTCCTCCTATGAGCCACCCCTCCCTCCATCTGAAGCACCCCTCCACAGGAAGCACCCTTCCATAAGCTCCAGCCACGTCTCTGTACCGTAACGCTGCCCCTCGGGGAGAAGATTTACAGAAATTGCGTGCCTCATTTTGCAGCTGTAACTCTCCTGTAATTAACAGGGCTGATTTTAAGAGATGAGCTCCCCTGTAAGCTCTTGTGGAAAACGCAGCAAATTTACTCTGTGTATAAAGAATTAGTTTTCGCCTATAGCCGAGCTGAACAGGGTGGAGGGGTACTCTGAGGAGGAGGAAGGAGGAGGAGAAGGGATGTGGTAGTGGGGGTGATCTGAGGGATGTGTGCTCTTGTCTGCGTGCTTTGGCTTCCTCTGTCGCCGCACAATTTCATCCCTGGAAGAGATTCAGGGTCGGGCTCGGCTCTATCAAGCTGTCAGGATGGATATAGACAGTCTGTGGAAATGCTCGGATGAGGGGACTCCCATTGTATTTAAAGCACCCAAACAATTAAAGCTCAGGCTGAAATAAAAAATCATTGCTAGTTGCCTGCCTAGAGGTGAAAGGACCGTGTGATTTAAGTGGTACAACCACTGTTTTTACAAAGCCCGACTCAGAAAAAGCGTGGATCAGAATAGAGCTCCATGAATTGGATTCCTAAGGATATTTGTGATGCTGGAAGACAGGGAGGGACGGCAGCACCTTCTGTTTCTTTACCCTGGTACTGTCTGGAGCACAGGAACAGCTCGGTTCCTCAGAGCCGTAAAGACCCTTATAGATGCTTCCCAGAGCACCGGTCCTCTCTGTTCGGTAACCTATGGTTCTGTATGTAACAGAATGCTTCTCCGTAAGTCACAGCCCTGCCTCTCAAAGGTAGCCAGAAAGGAGAGGAAGGGCCTTTGTCCCTGCGCTCCTGTCACGAAACCCATGGGAAAAAGGAATTGCAGTGACTCCAGCGTACCGACTTCTAAATATATTTGTGTGCATGCGTGTACACACAGACATCTCCGGGTGTATATGCACAGACACACAGGCAAGCCCGCATCCCTCCTGCTCCCTAGGCGCCTGTGGATATACGGGTGAAACCTATGGATGCTGTAGCTGTAGGCTACAGCTCAGCCTCTAACTGGAGGAGCCACCTCCGGGAGGCAAGGCTCTCTGACCCTGGGCAGAACTTCTCTCTTCGGGCTGGCCCGGGGGCAGAGATTTGGATCCGGGGGGCGGGGGGTGTGTGTGTGGAGGTGTGGGTGAGAGCAAACACTGGTCGCCGCTGCTGGGGTGGCGGTGCTCTAGCAAACCCATTCCCCCGTTCCGGAAAGCTGGGGCTGATGTCAGAGGCTTCTCCCGGGCTCAGCTGCGGTCCTGACTGTGCCCCGATCCCCGCACCTCGCCACGCACCACAGTGCTGCACCACCACTCCTCCCGCAGCCGCTGCCTCCCGCTCTTTGTCTTACGGTGCTGGAGGAGACGAGGGGGGCTTTGCTTCTCCCTATCAGCCTCCTCTAAACCAGACTTTCCACTTGCAGAGGCAAACCCACTCAGGGGAACGGACTTCAGTCCTTGACATATACTGCAAAGAGTCACGCTGCTTCTTTTCAGGCCAGCCGGACTTTGCATGTCTCATCCCGAGCCTGATTAGTGCTGGGAATGGAGCACCGTGTCCGGGACGCGGGACTGAGGTCAGTCCCATCTTCTCTCCCCACCCAGGCAGACCCACGAGACACGGGAAGGTGCCCACAGAAGTTAGCAGCTTTATTGGCTAACAATGGGGCGCGGACAGGACCCTTCCCACCACTACAGATCTGCCCATGGACAGTACAAAGGGGACACCCAGCTCACTGTCGTCGAGGAAAGCTGTGTTCCTAACACCTCAGAGGCACACGGGCTTGCCAGAGACTCCGGCGCACACCCGCCCCGTCGGGGCCATGGGTACTTTGCAGAGGAGCGTAGAGAGGATGAGAGCAGCAGACAGGCACCAGCTTTCGGTCACCTCGCTTTGACGAAGTAGTCTCTGCAAACAAAGGCCCTGATAGCGGTGCCGGCTCTCTTCCGTCTTGCTGAGGGGATTAAATGTCGTGGTTTTGATAAGCGACCACAGAGCTTAAAAAATACTAACCTAGATATTGTTTTCCTGACTACGTTTCGGGCAGCCACATGCAGACGATCCCACATCCGGATTAGTCACGGTGTGCGAGCCAGGTGTGGGCTCTGCACGTCGCCTCTCGCTCTGGCCCCACAAGTGCAGGGCCCTCAGGGGCAGGGACCTCCACCCGGCCAGGGCCATTCGTGCACCGCTGGCATGCTGGCGGACAGTCGGGCAGACAGCGCGATGGATGTGTAAGCACGTTGAGCAGCTTTGGGTTACAAAACGCCCCATAGGCTCAGGGAGTGGTTTGGGTTGGAAGGGAACTTTAAAGATCAATTAGTGCAACCCGCTAGCCGTGGGCCTCTTCCGCTAGATCAGGCACGCCCGGCGCAGGGAGCGCAGCTCTCACCCAGCTCCTGACGCAGCAAGGCCACATTTCCAAACCCCACATTTCCCCGGTACCAGGGCTAGGCTGGGCAGGGAGCGGTGTCTGCCTGTGTCTCACATCTCCCCTTCTCTTCCTCCCTGCCTCCCTCCTCCTCTGAGGTCCTGTTCCTTAGGCTAGAAACACCGGGGGAAGTTTCCTCGTGGGGTTTTTCATTCCCATCACATGCAACCCCCAATGTTTCTAAGCCAAAATACAAGCTTAGTATCTTGGGGGTGAGAGAGCTTGCATTCCTTTTCCTTTCCCTTTCCCTTTCCCTTTCCCTTTCCCTTTCCCTTTCCCTTTCCCTTTCCCTTCCTTTCCTTCCCCTCTCATCCCCTTGAAGTGAAAGCCTGCGGCGGGTCGCTTCTGACTGCCCGTGGCCCCAACTCCGCCACGCCGCCAGGTCCCGCCGGTGCCCGTCGTTGCCCCCGGCAGATGCCGCGCTGGCAGCTCCGCCGAAGGACATTAGCCAGGTCATTTTCTGCCTCTCCTTTATTTCCTCAGTTTCTCCCTGAAATCTTTCTAAATCCTCCTTTTCCAGAGGGAGTGTCCAGGCGGGTGGAAGTCTGAGCACAATGAAACCTGAGAATTTCTGTCACTCTCTGCATATGGTCCGAAGTGCTTTAATCCCAATTAGGGGCGGCTGACACACGGTCCTATTCATCCCAATCAGCTCTTGAATACATTTGCCTAGAAATGAACTTCACAAATAGACTCTCTCCTAAATGTGCCCAACAGCAAGGAAAATCGAATTGAGGCAGGGGCTCATTCTGAGGCGATCGAGGGAGAAAAGGTATGAATTTATAAGGTACACCGAAACATTGCAATTCAGCAACAAGTTTACTGACTTTTATTTGCACCATGTCAACCGAAAGAACCAAGAGATACGCTGGAGGCTGCGGGAGGGGGAGAATCCGGTTAAAAGGCAACTTTAGACAGACTTTGAATACTTTATGCGGCAAGTTTCACCTCCAATTGAATCTGGGCTAAAAGAGAGAAAGAGAGAAAAAATCTCAGCCCCTACACTGGAATTTTTAACGAGCACAAAAAGTGTTTGAATCCGATCTGGGCTGACGCTCGCGATTAACAATACGAATACCAAATCGGGCTCCTGTCATCTGCCCGGGTTCCCATAGAACCTGAATTGCTATTCAAAAGCTGCTTTAATATCCCACCCGCATCTTGTCTGCACCGCACAGCTGGTTGGGGCCTCCGGCCCGACCCGGCTCGGCCCAGGCAGCAGTCGCCAATCGGCCCCTCCCGTCTGCAGCACCGGGCACCGGCACCGGCAGCGCCACGGCGGGAGGTGGCTGCTGCCCCTGCTGCTCCCGCCGCTGCCTATGCCACTGCTGCTGCTGCTGAGCGCGGGGGAGGAATTGTTACTGTGGGAAGGGACAGAAAGGAGGAAAGGGTAGAAGGGAAGGAGGTTGGAGGGAGAGCGGCTGAAAGAGCGAAGGTGAGCGAAATGGAGGAAGAGGTATGCAGGAATTGCGAAAGAGTGAGAGGGGAAGGCAGGGAAGGAGGGGAGGGAAGGGGAGGAGAAGACAGGAGAGAGAGGAGAGCAAAAGAAGGGAGAGGAAATTTTTTTTTAAGAAAGAAAAAAAGACAAAAGATGTTCAGACCTCGTTGGTCGCTTCAGTTTAAAGGTGATTTCCGAATTTCAGGATTTCACAAGCCGCCCCCTGCCCCCCACCCAGTCCCTTGCATCCCCACCCCTTTGCAGCTGGGCCATGGCTGCAGAGCCCCGGGTCCGGGTCCCCGCCCTATCCCTCTCCGTCGCGCAGCCCGAGGCCGGGCCGCCCCGTCGGGGCCAAGCCGTTTGGGAACGAGGTCACCCCGGGAGCCGACGGCGGGGCCGTCCAGCAGAGCCCGGCCTGCTGAATGAACTTGCAGCATTTTGTTGGAGCCTCCGCTGCGGTGCTCGGTGGCATAATGAGTCGGGCCCTGTATACAGGCATTCATGCTGGTCTGAATGTGGTGTTGAACCTTCTCTGTGCCGGAGCGGCTTGATGGTTTGAATGGAGCTCCCTGGTGGGACATTGCTCTCTGCAACTGTGCTTCTTTGGATGACTGTTGTTCCTTAACATTCATGCCTCATTATGGGGCAACCTGTTAAATCAGGGAGAACAGTGTGCCAAAGTGCTACTCAGGGGCACCGGCAGTTCAGCGGTGGGCATAAATAAGGGCCGCCAAGGAAAATAACTTTCATCGCATCTCTGGGCAAAAGTGATCTCGCTTTAATGGTGCCTCTAGTAGCCCGATTTAAGTCTATAAAGAGCGATAGTGGAATGTTTTGATTGAGTCTAAACATTGTCTTTGAATAAAGCTGAAACCATGTAATTAATGTGTCTTTTTAATAAGGGACAATACGGTCGTTCAAGCTATTTAATTTCATTTAATTTTCCATCCCATTTGCTCCAAAGGCTGCTTTTACTTTTAACACCCGGCCTTTCATGCTGCATCTTGCTCCAGTGGGCACATTAGATCGGTTTCACCCTTCCTTTTTAGGGAAGGAAAAATAAAAGAAAATGTGGTTCCTTTCCTCTTTTGTGGACAATTTATTTCACTTGGGGAACTTCAACTTTGAGCCACAGGACAGAATAAAAATTGGAGAACTGGTGTGAATGCTTCCAGAGCAAGGGCTTTTCTTTTCTGAGTGGATGGGAACCAGCCACAATCGGCTATATTAATAAATAACTTTCCTCACAGTCGGCCTTTACATGGTCCTATTGATAAAATTGTTCGCGTGTCGTTCACGCTTTTTGACTCATTAAGGCCTGTGAGGGAGCTCCTCCCGAGGCGGAGCAGTAGGATACCTTGGTCGCCTTAAAAGCCCTCTCTCTCTCTCTACCTCTGCGGCTCTCGGAATTTCAGCCCGGTCTCATCCTCAAGTGGCCAGGCCAGAGGTTACAGGGGCATGTTCATGGCTTAAATTTATTGCCCTCAACTTCTTGTTTATCCATTTTTCCCAACTCAGGCCACTGATCAAAGGGGTCATCTTCAGTTCCCTACATCCTCTCTTTCCCCCCTCCTTTCCCGTCCCTGCCGAACTGAAAAAGACACAATTCCCCCACACCCCCTCTCCCCCCCCCTCCCGCCTCCGCTCTCCCGGGACTGTCCCTGCCATTGCACCCCGGAGAGATGCGATCGATGATCATTGATGCTACGGGGGGGCAGACAAGACATTTATCTCCTGTGCTTGCCAATACGTATCATTAATAAAAACCAGATTCACAGCTCAGTGCCGGCCAGCATCCCCCGGAACAGGCTGAGGGAACGCCCCAACCCGTCCCGGTCCAGCCCGGCCGGAGGATCCCAGCGCTGCGGGCGGGACTGGGGGAGCGCTCAGCCCTCCTCTCCCCGCCTGTCCCAGCGTTGACGCTGGGCGTCATTTCAGGGCGCCCGAGGCCGGTGCCTTGCGGGCCCGAAGCGAACAGCGCTCGATGTGGGCGCATGTCACGACAGCAGCGGCTGTAACTCGCCGGGCAGAGACTCCATAGCTCTCCGGCACTGTGAGAGGGAAAAGCATCTCTGCAACCGCCAACTCCTAAGACGTTGCGGTCGTCGCCCGTGCGTGTCCCTGTGGCCCGTGCTCCCACGGTGGGTGCCACGCGTGACGGCGGCAAGCGGATCCAGGGTAAAGCCCACAGTATGGATCACATCGGAAGTGAGGTGCCAAGGTTCATCTTGCAGAAAGCGGGATTACTTCAGAAGAGCCCGCTCGGTTACCTAGCACCTATCGGCAGATGCTCCTCTAAGCGTAGCCTTTGAGGGGTTCCTTTGAAATGTATTAGGTCTGACTATTAGAAAAACGCCGGGGGCGGGAAGGGAATCCGTATCTGCAATTGCTTCTGAAAGCAGTGGATAAAATCTGCATGTGCAACTTCTCCGCAAAAGAAAGGCTCAGAAATCTTCTTTTTTTGGAGAGTTACAAGGTGCGGAGCAGAGGAAATCTGTTAGCGGGGACTAGACAGGGCTAGAAAAGCGAAAATGGAACGCTGAATTTGTTACTCTACTCTTTGGTCTGACAGGCACAGCTGAGCTGTTGCATGTGCCTAAGAGAAAAGTTGCACACCTTTCCTCTTCAGCTCCTAGAAAAATCTTGAGACATTTCCCCAGTTTGAGTTACAAGATGACTTAATTCTAGCACCTCGTTGTATCTTAATTAAAATATTTATGCGAAGAGGAGGGACAGAGACACGATCTGTTCGAATCCCGTCCTTCTGGCTTTATTTACAGCAGCTTTTTGCAGGTTCCTCCTCTGAAAGCAGCCTCGATGAAAGCGATTTTGCTTGTGGGAGAGGAACCTGTGGATGTATTAAACTAGGAATGCAGGCACACATTGCTTGCTAGACATCTGTGTTATCTGCTGGTCGTGCCCCTTCGTTTCCCCGTGCCTGTATGTCTCTATTTGCTCTTGTCCCTGTTTCTTCATTGCAGAAACTACAACCGCAGCTTCCCAGCTCTCGCAGGTGCAGCGGGTTGTGTTTTACAGGGGCTACGACGGCTCATATTTTGAGCTATTCATCCTCCTTAAGGATCAAAGCTCTTCTGAACAGATTACTGGCCTGCAACCAACCCACTGAAATGGTAATATGGTCATTCTTTTTTAAAAAGAGAAAGTGTAGGTATTTTCTGGTGTTTTCCCATCAAGTACCTGCCCAATTTCTGTATGGCACACGCCGGGAATCAATAGAAGTTAACAAGTCCTCAAAACATTCCCCATCTCTTTGTTTAATCTCCTTTACAATAAAGCCAAGGGAAGAGAATTAAAAATCTTTGAAGTATATTAAACCTCAAAAGGCTCAGCCAAGTAGACTTAAAATAGTCACTTATTTTCCAAAACTGGTTTGTCGAGGAACAATAAAAGGAAGTAAAATTTATGGAGAAATTATACAGTAGATTTGTCACTTAAAATATCGTAACTGTCTCGGGGACAATACCCCATGCTGAGGATTAATGGTCCCTCCAGACCTTTGATTCACCAGCGCCTTTTCTTTGCCCTTGACAAATTGGATTTTTAGGAATGGGAAGGTCGCCTGGCCCATTGTCTGCCAGCCATTCACTTCGCCTTATTATGCAGGAGGGTTAGGGAAAGGCTCCATGTGACCCTCTCGGATGGGACTCCGCAGCTGCTCGAGGAGCCAAACTCTCTCACCAAACTCCGCGCCCTGGAGCATCCCCCTGCCAAGGGGTACCCCTCCTGCTCCCGTTGAAAAGCCGGCGCCCACAACACCGCCGCGTCACTCCGCGGGCGGGGATACGCCGCGGCTCGTCCTTCCCGCCTGCCCCTGTCACTCCGGCCCCCTTAAGTACTTGGGGTTCCCGAGCGCTGGCACCCGGAGGCAGCGATGCAAAGCAGCAGGGCCCCGGCCGGCAGCGTCAGCGCCGAGAGCTGCATCCCTGCGGGGCTGCGGCTAGGCCCTGTGCCGGGCTCCTTCAAACTGGGCAAGTACCTGTCAGACCGCAGGGAGCCAGGACCCAAAAAAAAGGTATTTTCCGACGGTCTGTATTGCAGCGCTGGACCTAGCTTTTCCTTCGTTCGGGGGAAGCCGGCTTAGGAGAAAAGGCTGCTCTTCTAGCTCCCCCCTCCCCGCCTTCGATCCTCCCTTCTTAGAGCAAGCCAGGAAAGGAAAGGGAAGCATTTCCAGAGCGTCCCGAGATGTTTCCTTGTGGCTTTGCCAGGAGAACGCGCCCATGCCCTCTCCACAGCGCCGGGGGTCAGCTAGCCCGGCTCGCCTCCGCGAAGAGGCCAGGGGACCAAGCGGCTCTCCCGGAGGGGCGGACGCACTCCCGCCTTGAGCACAGACGTGCTGAAAACGTCGCCACAGCCCTGTGCCTGGTACCCGGTGCTGCAGGGTGCTGGTCTCTCCTCTCAGCCCCCGTCCTGCTGGGCTCCGTTCACTCGGGCACTGCCCCTTCCCGGCAGGGCTGGCTTCGTGATCCCGAGCCCCGGTGAGACGGGGACATGCGGCTTTCTCAGCCCCCGGGTTTTGTTCGAGGGAGCAGCAGATGCACCGATTCATTTCTGGCTCGGGTTTGTGCCCGTGTCCCTCCATCCCTCACCCCAGCCACGAATCCTTTGACTGGGGCAGCAGGGGAGCGCAGGGCAGCTGGCCGGGGGTCCTCCAGGGCTGGGGGTGCGGGTAGTGGGGTCCGGGGCAGCCCGGAGCGGCTCGACCTCCTCGGAAAGCCTTGGACCCACAAACCACCCTCACAGCCGGAGCGGGAGGGGGTGATTGTCTCCCGGCTGTCGGCACCGGGGTCAGTGCGTGTCCGAGCAGGGACGGGACGCGGACGAGGCGGTGAAAGGCGCTCGCCCTATCTATCGGGCTCCTCAGGGTACTGCGGATGGTAATCCTTCCTCCACCCCCCGAGCAGCCGCGGCTCACGCGTTCCGCTCGATTTTTTAATGGCCTTTAATTGTTTTTAAACGCTCTGCCAGCCCACTCAAATTTATTTCTCATCTGGCTCCCTTGGTTTCTCGCTTTAGACCGCTTTGTTCCGATGACTTTTATTGCACGGTCATTCAGGGAACGGGCATTTCATTTTCTCTTTGTATGGGCAAGCATATTATGAAGTATGGGGCTACAGAGACTTTGTAGCTAAGCAGAATACTTGTTCCCTTTCCCCCTCCACATCTCCCGGCAAGTCTTGTGTGTTGCGATTGTGTTTCACCGACTCAAAGACTGCACAAACTCTTAAAAAAATAATAACACCTTACCTGGTCGTTTAATATAGCGTTAAGCTAATTGTAGCAGCTGCGACTGAACGAGGTGCATTTGGGCCAGTGGGATCTGAGGGTAAAATCCCATTTCCCCTCGCAGTGCTGGGGACGAGGATCTTCTATCCCGACTCCTACAGAGTAGCAGCTCCCACCCCCTTCCTCCTAGGCCAGCCGCAGCTCTCCCAGTGCACCTGCGAGCCAGGAAAGGTCCTGCCCGAAGGAGGCTGAGGATGTAAGGCCGGCAAAACGAGATGCTCTGACCGCTGCTTCCGAGCTGCGATGCTCAAGCACCTGCTTGGTGTAGGAGAGCAGGCTCGCAGGGAAAGGCAGAGCGGGCAGGCAAGCAGGCAAGGGGACGGGTAAGCTGTTTGCTTGTTTTCTGTTGCGTCTCGCGTGGAAGTGACAGCAGTGACGCCTGTCTTCCAGGTGCGGATGGTGAGAGGGGAATTAGTCGATGAAGCCGGGAGCTCAGCTCTGGAGTGGATAGGGTTAATCCGAGCTGCCCGAAACTCCCAAGAGCAGACACTGGAGGCTGTTGCGGATCTGCCAGGAGGACAGGTACCCCACTCGCGTCTCCGGGCCGGCCTGGTACTGCTCTCCGTCACCTGCCTCGCCTCTCAAGCCTCCTGAAGAAGTTTCCTTTCTTCCCTTCCCAGATTTTTTACCGGGCGCTGCGAGATGTCCAGCCGGGAGAGGAGCTCACCGTTTGGTACTCCAACCCACTGGCGCAGTGGTTTGACATCCCTGTCACCGCCACCCCAACGCACGACGAGAAAGGTACAGATGCGGCCATACATTTCAGAGCAAACAAATTAAATTAATCAAACCAGACCCTCTTAATTATCACCTTTGGCGGGAACTCAAACTGCGGTAGGCAACAGTGGGCTCTTCAAATTTCTCCCTTAGAAAACACTAATGCCAGCGCAGCTGCAGTGACTTTTAACCTGCCATCCTTTAAACTAAGACTCCATCTGCTTATGTTTAAAGGGTGATCTATTAACTCGGTAGCGTATGGAAAGGCCTCTAGTTGTTCCGACTTCTGTACAATTTAATGATCTTTTGATAGGCAAATGGGATTTCTGTGAAACAAAGCTAGTGTTACGGTGCAAGGCAGCAATTTGGCTTCACGGTCTTTAAAAATACCTCTTGCGTCTCCCGTGTTCCTCGGTCAGAGCTTCAGAGCCTATATTCAGGTTATCTTGTGGGTAGGTTCATATAGCCAAATCCAAACGGGTACTGGACGGTCCCTGTAAATTAGGATGTATGAGGTAAAAAACTAAGCCGGCGTCAAATCAGGCTCAAATCAGATAGGGAAATCCGAAGATACCGGGAAGGGGAAGACACCTGGCTGCGAGCTGCTTCTTAGCTGGAATCACGCTGGTGTTCACAAAAATTACAAGGTGGCAGCACATTCAGAGAAGAAAAGAAGACGAAATCCCTCCGTATTCCTCTGCTGGGCAGCTCCGGTGGCCGACACACCCTCCTGCCCATCCCTGGGGCTCCGGCCTCTCCCCCGGGCGGCGGCGGCTCTGCGACCTGCTGGCGGGCGGTAGGCCACCCCTAGCCAAGGCCGCTCAGCCAGCGACGAGAGACCGACCCTCCTACTCATGCCCTACACAGAAGATGCTTCAGCCGACGGAGTCCCCGAGAAAGGAGCAAGGGCTCAATCCGGGGGGTGCTGGGCCCTCCCCAACCCTCGAGGCCTGCTGCTTCTGAGGAAAATCGGGATCCGACCCGGAGGGATGACTGCAGAAACGCTGGGCGCTGACTGCTCACCTCCTGCCCAACTACTGCTATGTGCAACAGCAAAAATTCCTCCTTACACTAAAACTTCACCCGGAAAAGAAATTCATGGTCACGTCTCTGTCCCAGCCCTCCACCAAGGGCAGTGAGGCCTCTGGTCTGTGGGCCCCTCGAAGAAAACCTGCTCTGGCGAAGTTTTGGCTGCAGGAAGGAGGACACGGGGCTGGGTTTTGCGCCCTCTCCCCGCCCAGCAGCCCCTGCCAGTGGATGCTGCTCAAAGGAAATAACAGCAAGGAATCTCAGGCCTGCGAGTTGCAGCAGGTGTGTGGCATCTTCCTCGTCCCGTCGAAGCGAGGCTTAACTGCAGACTGACCCTGCGGATCTGCCGTGTCTCCGGCCCCACCATTTCCAGGCTAATTAAAACGGGCTCGGAATAAGCCTATCAAATGCTGAAGTGCTTTTCTTTTAAGGACAGTATGCTGGAAAAAAACCCCTCCAAACCCCACCAAAACCCGCCAACTAAACAATGCCCACCCTCCACCCCCCCAACAAACCCCAAGAAATAAAAAACCAAACAAACACACAAACAAAAAAACCCCAAACCCAAAAAACCAAATCCGAAACCCCAAAGCCAAAACAGCAGAAGAAAGTCAGAGGGGG
Source organism: Psittacus erithacus (assembly GCA_009867235.2). Lineage (NCBI taxonomy): Eukaryota > Metazoa > Chordata > Aves > Psittaciformes > Psittacidae > Psittacus > Psittacus erithacus. The sequence continues at coordinate 44,422 of WYDI02024258.1, forward strand.
CTTTGTTTGTTTCTTTGCTTTGGCTTTTTTTTTTTCTTTTTTCCCAACAAACAAAACTTTGGAAATCTTTTCCAAATCTTCGTTTATTTGGGTTTACTGGCATGAGAAAGGGGTATTTTCCGATTTTTATTTTCCACTACCGCCACCCCCCACCCCCCCTGCTCCCGAACGATGGTTGCTGGACTGGGGCTGAGACGGGAAAAGCCCCGGCCTGCCTCGGTGGCGCTCGGCTGGCGGCCGGTCCCACCAAGCTCTGGCCGAGGACAACCAGGACCAAACCGAGCCGCAAAGGCGAAAGACGGCAGTGGCCGGTGGCCGCACGCCATTCTGTCCACAGAGCCCCTCTGCCCGGTTTGAAGCGCATGGCGGTGGGGTTTGCTCACGGTTCTCCCTCCAGCGGCCGCTGCCGGGCAGATACACTCCCTTCTGCCTCCCGCCCTCCTCGACGGGACGAAATACAGCATCCAAGGACTTGGTAACGCCGCTCACCCTGTGACCTCCGATTCGCAGCAAGCGAGGAAGGGCTGCTCACGACGGCAAGGACACAGAAGACGAGACGCGCTCAGTAGCGCCGAATCCGTTCCCACGAGTTCCCGCGGACAGCGAAGACTTCGTGTTTCACCGGATCAGCGGCCACCGGCTCGTCCTTGCCCCAGAAGCTGAGTTATGGCCTCTCGGGCTTGTTGCGGCCACCATGCCTGCCTCGGTGACCCGCCGACTAGCCGTATTCAGCCGTTGCCCCTGCTTAAGCCGCCCCATTCCTGGTGGTTTGTGCCCCACCCCACCCCCGTCGTCCCCCTGGAGATCCCTCGATGTGTGAGGAGCTGGTCCCCTGCCCGAGCGGCCCCTCGTTTCTGTGCGGCACTTGGTCACACGGCGAGGATCGGCTGGAGACAGGGTGGAGATGGGCAGCAGTTCGTGAGGGCCCCGACGGCTCCCGAAACGTCTTACTGGTGTATTGTAGAGACGAGGAGAGACGGGGCGGGAGAAGGATGGATATTATATAGACATAACACGAAAGAGAAGGAAGGAGAAGGGAGAAGGAAAGGGAAAGAGAGAAGGGAAAGGGAAAAGGAAAGAGGGGAAGAGAGAAAGATAAGGAAAGGAAGGGAAAGGAAAGGAAAGGAAAGGAAAGGAAAGGAAAGGAAAGGAAAGGAAAGGAAAGGAAGGGA
>WYDI02024261.1:0-16902 GCA_009867235.2 Psittacus erithacus
TGCCAGCGCCTCAGCACCCTCACAGGGAAGAGCTTCTGCCTAAGAGCTCATCTCAATCTCCCCTCTGTCAGGTTAAAACCATTCCCCTTTGTCCTGTCCCTATAGGCCCTTGGCAAAAGTGCCTCTCTAGCTTCCTTGTCAGCCCCTTTAAGTACTGCGAGATGGGGCTCTATTTAGCTTTCAGCAGGACTGTTGCCGTCACTTCGCACCCAAAGCTAAACCAGTCAGATTCTGTGATTCTATGGAAAACATGTTTGCACAGAAAGTCAGCAACTGGTCAGTGTGCAACACATGCACCTGACTGTGCAACCCAACAGTGTCACAAATAGGATCAAGAAAAATACACAAAATACAGCACCATCAGCCCCACTGCCACCTGCTTCACTGGAGGAGAGACTAAGGCTGCTGCTCACCAGGAGCTCAGTGCTTCTCACACCAGCTGCCCCCAGGGAGAGGGTCCCCCAACATGCTTTGTCTCAATCTCTCCCTTTTTTTTTTTTCCCCTCCATAATAAACTTCGTTATGGTTTAAGCCCAGCCAGTAACTCAGAACCACGCAGCCACTCACTCACTCCCCTCTCTTCCTCCCCCCACTCCCAGAGGAATGGGAAGAATCAAAAGAATGCAACTCCCATGGGTTGAGATAAGAACAGTCCAGTAACTGAGGTATAACACAAACCGCTGCTACTACCACCAATAATAACAATGATAAGGGAAATAACAAGGGAAGAGAATACAACTGCTCACCACCTACCGACTGATACCCAGCCTGACCGAGCAGTGATCTCGCCCTTCCAGGTAACTGCCCCCAGTTTAAATAGTAGGCATGACATGCCATGGTATGGAATACCTCTTTGGTCAGTCTGGGTCAGGCGTCCTGTCTCTGCTTCCCCCCAGCTTCCCCTCCTCCCTGGCAGAGCATGAGGCTCAGAAAGTCCTTGGTCAGAGTAAACATTACTGGTGTTACCAGTGCTGTTCCCAGGCTGAAAGTCAAAAACACAGCACTGCACCAGCTATTAAGACTGAGAAAAATGACTGCTACTGCTGAACCCAGCACAAACTTTCATTATTACATCCAATGTATGCCACCAGCTGAAGACACTGCTCACAGCTCCTTGTGCTGTAAGCCCCTAGCAACACCAGTGGGATGCCCTGTTTGGGTGCTGTCAAATCCAGAAGCCCAAGATGGCTGAGGCTGCCATAGCTCCACATCCCCAGCTTCAGCCAGCAGCAAGGCTGAGCGTGTAACACCAGGAAGCACACACACATATACTCCAAAATGGTAGATGGACAATTAGATAGATGATACACAGCCCTTTTCATACCCTTATCCCTCTATTTTCCCACATCTGCGGCTCTCCAAACCACCTTGACCCCTCCTTTTCCCCACCTTTGCTTCCTCCTCCTGAACACAGAATCACAGAATAGTTAGGGCTGGAAAGGACCTTAAGACTATCTAGTTCCAACCTCCTGCCATGGACAGGGCATTCATCACTTCTCTGGGCAACTTGTGCCTGAGCCTCACCACCCTCACAGGGAAGAACTTCTGCCTCATGTCTAACCTGAACTTCCCCTGTTTCAGTTTGAACCCATCACCCCTGTCCTATCACTACAGACCCTGATGGAAGAGTCCCTCTCCAGCATCTTTGTAGGCCTTCTCCAGATGCTGGAATTTGCTCTCAGGTCTTCACACAGCTTCTCTTCTGCAGGCTGAACAGCCCCAAGTTTCTCAGCCTATCTTCATATGAGAGGTGCTCCAGCCCCTGATTACCCACGTGGTCTCCTCTGGGCTGGCTCCAATAGCTCCATGTCCTTATGCTGAGGACACCAGAACAGCATCTCATAATAACTCTTGTACGATCCCAAAATGTTGTTCTCCTGCATCCCATGCTGTGTCGCTCATCCCCAGGCAGTCACCCCCTCAGTCCAAGAGGTGATCTGGAGAGCTGCCCCACTTGACCATCGTGATTGGTGCCACCTCTGGGCCCATGGACAGCCCAAGGAGCAGCTGGGTCAGAGAATCCTTGGCACTGTGGAGGTTCCCTAGGTTCCTTCAACTCTCATCATTCCTCTGCTTCTCTTCACTCATTTCTATTTACAAAACTTAATGCTGTCTCATGGTGGGGGGTGAAGGGGCTCCCTGCATGCCAGCCCTGGGGGATGCCTGCATCCACCAGCCCCAAATTATGTGCCCATGGCGGATGTCCTGTAAGAGCCATCCCACAGAGACCTTTCAAATAGGAACAGTGTGCCTTCCCCAACACACGATTTCTTTCTGCAACAGGTCTGATCACTCTGTCTCCTGCCACTGCAGCAATTCCGGGAAGAAACCAGACCGGAAAGACCAGCATTAGCACTTGTCCCTATCAGCCCTGTCCTCTCTTTCTCCTCTGTGCCAGCCCACATCCCATCCTGTTCCAGAGTGCCCCTTGCAGCAACCTCAGGAGACCCACAGCCCTCAGCACTGGAATTACCTTGGACCCTGGTAGCCCAGGCCACTGAGGCTGAGGTGCCATGGTGGATTTCTCCTGCCTCAGGGGGCTGCATCCAGCCAGGCCCCAGCTGCTGCACCTCAGTGCAACTTCACGGGAGCATCCTCTGTTCTGCAAGGCCCGGAGGAAACAAACATGAGGTTGTGAGAAGGGCCAGATATAGGCTTGAGGCCAGGTATAGGGATGTGGCTTTAAGAGGGGTTGTCAGGGATGCAGCTGGAGCTCAGGCATGGGATGCAGCTCTGGGGTGTCAGGATGGACCCTCTTGAGCATGACAGCGATCCTTGAGTATCAGCCTCCTTTCTTGGGCCTCCTTCCCAGGGCCTTACCCCATGGGACTGTATCAAGCAGATACCTAAAGAGGCCAAAGCCTGCTCTCCTGAAGTCCAGCACTGCGATCTTGACTTTCGCCCAGCTACCTCCCCTCAGGACCCTGAACACCATCTCATGGTCACTGCAGCCAAGGCTACACTTGGCCTTCACATAACTGACAAGCCCTTCCTTGCTGGTGAGTATGAGAGCCAGAAAAGCGCCCCTCCTCATTAACTGTTGTATCACTTGCAGAAGGAAGCTGTAATTGCAGAAGGAAGCTCCAGGAACCTCCTGATTCCATATGCCCTCCTGTGTTGTACTACCAGCATATATGAGGGTGGTTAAACTCTCCCCATGAGGACCAGGGTCATGCTTCCAGCAAGACTGCTTTCAACTGTCTGCAGGCAGCTTCATCCACTTGTCCCCACAGCACCCCAGATCTGGGCCCACCAGCAAGTAGCACACTTCTGACAAATCAAGTCATACCCTGCAGCAGGGGCTCATCCACAACTACCACTTGCTGCTTCTTTCTTGCACAGTTTGAGCTGGTCTGCCCAGATGACTCATTTGAAAGCACACCTACCTCCTCCTCAGCTTTGAGGACAGTGAACCTGTTCCACTGCTGCAAGCCTTCAGGCGGAGCAGGAGCCTCCCTCTCAGTGGCAGAAGTCACAGCTTCCAGCCCTTGCCTTCCCTGCAGTTTCTACTTACAATCTGCTACAGACTCTGCCTGTCACCCCACTACAGCTGATGTCCATGGATCTTGAAGTGCATGGTCTGAGAAGATACTGTCTTTCTGGTGCTCCCTGACACTGCTTGCCCTGCTGACTTCCTCCTGTAACTGCTGCACATAGTAATGCAAGTCTCCAACACCACCACCACACCTCCAGCAGGGAAGACCCTCTCTGCCAGTCTCAGGCGGAGGCCCCAGGCACTCTCACGCACACCCTGGGACTTGCAGAGTTTTGTCCACCATCCAAAACCTGGCCTGAAGCCTCTGCCCTGGCAGTGACAGCTGCTCCAACACCTGCTTGAGAACACACTTTGTGCTCTGCCACCATCACACCGGAGAAGATTAAGGTTGGTCTGAAGCAAGATGAGGCCCCCTTCTTTGCACCCTTCTGTGTCAGCTATCTGCACTCTCAATTCAGCTGTAGATCAGCCAACTTGCCATTCATCCTATAGTCCACCCACACAGGCCCATCTCCTCAGTGAGGCTGCAGGGTCATACCAGACCATACTGAAAAGCTTCCTTAAGTCAAGGAAAGCTATTCCTACTGTTCTCACATCATCCACCAAGGCAGCTACTGCACAAAGAAAGCAAACACGCTGGGCACAGTGGAGAACCCCTTAGATCAAGGTGCTCCAAAGCAACACCAGCTCCAGGATGCCTGAACTGCTGCAGATATAAAAGCATGCACTGAGCACTTTTATTCAGCTAGGTAGTTGAGAAAGAAGACCAGGACAGCCTGCCAGGAAAACTGAACATCAGGAAAGAAGCAGCAGGCAGTAGAGCTCAGAAGGATGTGGTGGAAGCTTGGAGACAGAGGGATAGTTACACCGTAGAAGGTGTCCCAAGCTGAAGAGGTATAAATAAAAGGAACAGGTATGGAACTAGTTAAAGAGAGAGGAGGCAGTGAACATTCAGGTAAAAACATGTTTGTTAGGTACTTATTCTCAAGAAGGTCAATATACTGCATTGAGGTTTCAGTCACATCTCAAGTCTGCTCGCACCTGTTCTAGGGATAAAAGCACCAACAACTGTTCTCAGAAAAAAAAAAAAACAAAACAGCCCTTCAGCTGCTCTTTTTCACCAGCAAATTCAACTTACAGCTTCCCAGTAGAGCTTTGGAGGTTGTTTTGGGGGGAGTAGATGCATTCTCTTACAAGATCAAAGCAGGAGATACCCATACTCTTGAAAAATTCTGATCTCCACAGACGGATGCATTGAGTTTACATGGCAAGGCTAGGACGCTGCAGGGGTGGCCTTGGCTGAGCAACCAAGGCAGCTTTCTTTACAAAAATTGCACCTCTGTAAAAATGTATTTAAGAAAGGACAAAATGTTGCCCAGAGTGAGGAAAACAAATATGGAAGAAACAATCCTGCCAACACTAAGAGCAGAACAGGAGTGGCAGGATATGTTGCCAGCAGATTTCCCTGCAGCCCATGGAAGTGACAGGGCAGGCTGTTCCCAGCAGCCTGGGGAGAGAACTACACTGTAGCAGACATCCAGAGGGCCCCTGCCAGAGCAAACAGGTATTTCTGGCAGGAACCGCAGCCCACGGAGGGCACACATAGGAGCAGTCTCTCCTGAGTGCTGTGCGCTGTGAACACAACCATTGTAACAACAGCCCCAGGCCTAGTCAGAGAGGGGGAAAAAAGCAAACTATCTGCAAGAGGAATCTATAAAATAGGATTACCTGAGCATCATTAATACTGTGCACACAAATTTGTGCAAAAGAGTACTGTACTCTCCACCATTTTTTCCTTTGGTCAGGAAGAAATTTTAGCATGCGTTGAATCAGGTTAGTAAGATACCCTTGAGTTTAGGTAACACCATCTATCCCTCACAAAGAATGGAGGCACTTGCTCCTAATTAGTAAAATGGATGTCACTAGCAACTCCTGAGCTAATCACGGCCATAGCAGATACCTCCACTGTCTGTGTACACTCTGGAATGATGATCAGCAACACTAAAGCTCTAACAAATCCACTTAACCTGCTTTAGTTATTTGCATGTACCTTACACTGAACGATGAAACTATTCTCTCCCTTACCCAGCATAATCTCCTGATTTAACCTGGCCCATTAGGCAAAGGGTTTTGTAGTATTTTATAAGTTAATAATCACATTAGCATCATTGGAATGTTGTGCAATTATGCTATGTGATAGGTCAAACTGGTTTTCGGATTAAGGAGCTAAATCCCAAGTAAGCATTCACATGAAAGGAACAGGGCAAAACAGCTTAAGTACAAGAACACACTCCCACCAGTGTCAGGTTTCCAGCGCAAACTACCATCACTGCAGGGCTCAGCGACACTAACATATGATCTACCCCAGCACTATTCACCTCATAATGCAGCCGACCAGACTTTCTGCTGCTACAACAGCATCAACATATCAAAATGGATTTTAGAGAAAGAGGCAGAAAGAAGCACTGGCTTATAAAATGAGTCATGACTTCTCTGGAGCAACTTGAGCACTACTTCAGGCTCTTTTTCCCACGTGCCTTCAGTCAATACCTAGCAGTCTGCATTGCCAAAAGAAGTTTTGGAAATAAGAAACAACAGCTCCCTTCCATACATTACAAGCAACATTTGTCAGGTTAACACACACAAAACAAGCAGTTTTACCAAATGGTTTATATACATTGCCAAGCATCAAAATACATCAGTTTCAAGGCCTTATTTAGGTACTGTTGCCTCCTCCAGTGTTCTTTCCAGAAGCTCCTGTTTTCTGCAGCCGGCTTGCACTGGGCTGCCGAGGTATCCTCTGGGCAGATCCTTCCCGGCTGCTTCTTTCTGCTAGAACCTGGGTCCCACTGACAGCAGAACTGCTTTTATTTCTCCCTGAATAAACAAACACATACATTAATTTTCAAGTCCCAATCCTACATGTCACCTAGACTGCATGCCTTCAGAAATCATGTACAAGGCAAAACTGTATTAGATGTCACAGATGTATCCAGTATGAAGCACAGAAGGTGAATTTGTGAATTCAGCTCAAGAGGTATATCAGGGTCACAAAATCAAAACAAGTTGCAGCAGAAGCATTCTTAGTCTTCATCAGGTTTAATCTGCAAAATAACCAGCTACTTTGTTTTTTAAACCCTTGCTTTCACTTGGTGTAGGAACACCAGCACTGCAAACAGCACTTCAGGAAAAACATGAAGAATATCTAACACCTCAGGGCTGGGGTAAGTAAACTGATGTGTCATTGTCCACCAGTTTCTGAGGCATGCAGTCACATTACTGGATCAGAAACCCTCCTCTTCACGTCATGTTGTAACCTGATGAGCAAGTATGGATTCCCTATAATTTTCTGGTTTCCAGGAGCTCAGACTCCTACACAGGACTTAGAAACTTTCTTACTGTGTTCAGAAGATAAGAATTATCCTTTTGTAGGCACAAATGACTATCCCTAAAATACAACCGAGAGAAGCAATGGGTAGAAAGGCAGAAGATGAGGGAGGCAAGGGGCATGTAGATCAGCTCGCTTGATTCAGCCAGAGGTGAGAGCAACAGACTAAGGTGTGCTTCAAACAAATGATAGGAGGGGATAAGTGAGGAAGACCGACTTTTCCTGGCACTGGACAGAACTACTTCAGATGAGAAGTAGGACTCTCATTAAGAAAGATAGTAAAAATAAAAGCAACATGAGGCAAAATGGTCATAGCTTTTAGTAAGGATAGCAAGCTCCAAGAGGCACCATGAAAAATTATTAACAGCAAGAAGGAAACAAAGCACAAGAATACAGTGAGCTGCAGTTACTGTAGTTACATGCATGCAATTAAATGAAGAGTGACATTTTAGCAATTGTTACCAGAGCAACTTCCAGAATACCAACAGCTACTCCACCCACTGAAGTCCCCACAGGCATGGTTTGGAAATCATCATCTTGGATCATCTGTGCTACGGACAGCACACAGGCTGGAGCTATGTCTGTTTTACTTACCAAACCATCCTGTCTTCTTGCAGCAGCTGTCTGAGAACAAGACCCACATCAATAACACAACACCTTGCAGCACCAGAAAGACAACCCAAGAACTTCCAAGTAAAGAGTATGTGGCCACTTCCTATCTGTAAAACTTGACAGACTAGGGTAGCAAAATATGTTCACTTACCCCAGCCAAGTCATGTGCTCTTAAAAAAGTCCCTTTTTGTAAGCCACACTGTGATCTGCCAGCAGTTATCACCCCAAGCCAGCCAATCAGACTTGCAATCTTTCTTTGCAGCTCAAGCACTTTAAGCAGTTTCACTAATGCAAGTATAGCCCAGGAACACAACAAATTGCACAAAGGCAATACATTATCTCATGGTATGCGAGAGAAACTGGCAGGAAAAAAAGCATTAATAGTTCACCATGATGCTTTTAGCAACCCAGGACATCTCCACAGGTGAATGTCCTCCCTTTTCTCACATGCATCTACCCAGTACACAGGTCCTCAGACTGTGTCAGCTCTAACCATCTGCACATATAAAACAATGGCACCATTAAGTAGTCAGGCCCTTGGTCTTCTGATCTAGCTGAAACAACTTGGGGAGAAAGAATCACTTTACTGAGCAGAAGCTGCACTCAGACAAAGCACATGCCATCCATCCTCTTAGCCTCAAAATCACAGTAAAACAGAACAGTTACTTCAACAGCATAAAAATCAACTCTTGTTTTTGGAAGCATGACCCATGAACCAATCAAGAATAGCTCATGAAGTGCATGAGGACAGGCATGGTTTGTACAATTCTATCAGTTAAAACACTACCAGAGATAACAGATCCAATTAACACAAAGCACAAAAGAAGCTGAACATCCACAAACTGTGCAATTCAAGTACTACAGATGAACAAAAGGATTCCATTGATATTTTCCTTGGCAACACAAGATGTTCTATGTGTCTGATTGTCATAGAACAACTGCAGCCCAAATAGCTACAGATGCAAGAGACGAGCCAAAAGAGAGCCTAATCATACACCTCCTTCCCCAAAGACGACTCCAGAAGAAGCAGCTACGTGTTTATCTCCTCTAGAGCCAGGCATAGTTTGAGAAGAATGGGACATGCATGCAAACAGCAGCAGAAGGGTGCCCAACCTACCTCTAAGTGCTGGCTCCCCCATTTAAGAACAGCAGTGCCCACTGTGATCAGGCTGCTCACTGAACACAATCATGCTCACCATTTCAACAAAACCAAGACAAAAAAGCTACAGTCACCTCTAGAAGACCACCACCAGAGATACTGGGGTAGGAGTCTGCAAGGTGGCACACGGCAAGAAGACAAAGCCTTAAATAGCAGAGCGAAGAAGCAGCACCTTCCTGTGTCAAGCAGGAGGCAAGTAAAGACCAATCAGATTTAGGAAAGGAACCCCAACCCCAAATATGCTTTCAGAAGTGGAAATCTAAAACTTTTCTTTTTCAGTCTCCTCTACTCAATCTACTGTTTTCCCCAGGGGATCTTTTCCTGCCTCTAAACAGTAACAGAGACTACAGACTTTCCTTCCATTGGCAAATAAATAAATAAAATGCTATTGGTACATTTATTTATAACACAGTCAGGCATATCAGAACTGCAGCCATCTCAAAATATCTCCTGCCATGCATATTGGCAGTGACTATGGGCTACAATAACTGCAAGGGTACATTTACATTCTCAAAAATCCTACTTCCTGTTTCTGTCTCACAGATGTTTCTAGCTACTGCTTAGAATGTTTAGACTGACCAAGGACTTTCTGAGCCTCATGCTCTGCCAGGGAGGAGGGGAAGCTGGGAGGAAGTGGAGACAGGACACCTGACCCAAACTAGCCAAAGAGGTATTCCATACCACAGCACGTCATGCCCAGGAGGGAACTGGGGGCAGTTACCCAGAAGGGCTAGAGCACTGCAGGGGACGGGTTGGGTGTCGGTGTAGTGAGCTGTTGTATTCTCTCCCCTTGTTATTTCCCTTGTCATTGTAATTATTAGTGGTAGCAATAGTGATTTGTGTTATACCTTAGTTACCGGACTGTTCTTATCTCAACCTGTGGGAGTTGTATTATTTCAGTTCTCCTCCCCGTCCCTCCGGGAGCTGAGGGAGGAAGGGGGGGAGTGAGTGAGAGACTGCATGGCTGGGCTTAAACCACAACACCTGATCACCCAAACTGTGCATAATGATGTGACTCACTTCAAATCTCATCACCTCCTGACCATGGGAAAACCTGGGATACAGCTAGACTTCACTCCCCAAAGTGGACCCAGTATGTGACTGTGGCTCATTATACTCAATCCTTTGCCAGACTACCAGGTTTGACCTGCAGAGTCTTGCTCTCATCTCTACATAAATATCACAATTAGCCCTCTTCTGCAACACAAACTGTGAGGTTCTCAGATCTTCAAAGCTGCTGCCATATCCTGAACAGCTAATATACTTCCTCCAGAGCCAAAACATCCTCCCTGCTACAGCAGTCTCCCTGACAGAATGAAGTAACAGGTGAGACTGGCAAAATGTCTCAAGAAATCCAGCTGAATTGTTTTGAAACAGGGGAAGAGGAGGATTAAAAATAAAATAAAATAAAATAAAATGTTTCCAAGTGCACTTTTCAAATAAGTTAACTATTTTCCAAATAACTAAGACCTTAAGTATGCATTAAGCAGAGGATCATTATTTAAGCACATGTTTTTCTCTTGCAAACTCTCATCTGAAGAGAAAGATTTGGAAAAAGAAGAGAATACAAAGTAAGAGGAGACCTACATAGGCCCATAAATCACCTGCACAGAACTTAAGACTCTTCTCCAGCAAGCCTGTTTCTTCCAAACAGGTCTGGTATTCAATTGTTTTACTAGGTATCACTACAGAAGTCCCACATCCTATTCAAGATACTGATGAGACTCCTTAGGTGCTCAAGTATCTCAGTTTCATACATCAGGTAAGAATCCTCTGAACAAGATGCCTGAAGATGGTTTAACATATAAAGCAATTCCCCCCTTCCAGATCAGAGGTCTGTATTAGTCTTATCAACCTGGCAGTCCTTTTCCAAGGCAACTCTCTGAAATAATACTTCATTCACATCTACATGATGGATGGATTCTCCTTTTACTCTAGTATCTGTGTTACTATGGGAGGCTGCCAATTTAACCACCTATGAACTGTTTGGTTTACTGACAACAAGGTTTTTTTTCACCTCTCCTGCTCTTTTGAGTGATGGCTCCCTTCAAAGATGCTCAGCAGAGCCACAGGAGCTCCTCTCCCATTCACTGATCAAGATGACATGCACTAGCTGTTTCCCTACAAATCCTCACATCTTCCTGGTTGCTCCTCATTTTATTACTTTTCACAACCACACTTAGGATAGTGGTATCTCCTGAGATAATGCGAGGCTGAGTAAGTGGAGGGTGAGCGCAAAGCAGAGGAAGGCATGGTAAGCAAGCAGTACCCAAGAGTGATGGCAGACACTGCGGGCCCATACAGCGATAGTCATCATCCCAGAAATCTCACCACAGCTAAAGATGGACAACACAGAGAAAGCACAAGAAATAAGCAGTAAGAAGAAGATAAACAGAGAAGACTACAAAACCAAGGATGGCAAAAGGAACGCACAGAGAGGACAAAATTGGCAACAAGCTGCACAATAGTCAGAGGGACATTTAGAAAATAATTGCACAACAGCACTTAGAAAATACCATGATCATACCTAAGTATCTGCACAGGAAGAAAGTAGTTATAAATCCAGAGGCACAGGAAGACTTATGATTCTCAAAAGCATATTCTTACACAGACAAGAAAAACATACCCTGCAAACACTTCCCCGAGCCCATGACTTCCCCAAGCTCAGCGGCTTTTCCAACAGCCACCTAAATGCGACACAGCGTTTCTCGGGGTAAGAAAGCATTCTGACCCCTGCTATGCAGAACAGGAGGCTGCAATGGTTCCTCACAGCATTAAAATCCATAGACCAGGTGAGAGGCCCACAGTGGAGACAGAACTTTGAAAAGCTAAACACTTTTAGCATGAGAAATAAGCTGGTACAAAGCTTTGGGATGTAACTTTATGGAAGACACTTGGGCTAGGCCAAAACCAACATCACCATCCCAACGGGTATGCACACTTCCTCCTCACACCTAAATGCCTAAACCTTCTCTTCAAAATCAGCTTTTTCCCTCCCAGATCAACAACTGTTGAGGAAATGTTTGTAATGCAGCTTGCATTATGTTGTATCTGTATGCCAGATGGATGCTCCAGTACACAACAGAGTAATTTGGAGACAGTTATGATGAATTCAGTTACCAGCAAACACAGCTCCATGCAGAACACCATGGTTACATTCCATGGAAAGATGCAAAATAAAGTAATTCATATTAGACTCTCTGTTGCTTTAGCTGTAAAAACAGCTGACATAACTACCAGGGGCACCCCCAAACACCAATAATGTTGTTCAGAAATGCTGTAACAGTCTTTTTTTAGCTGCTTTAAAAAACCTCCCTGTACCACGATGGGCTGAGAAGCCAAAGCAGGTATCGCATCATTAGTGGTAAAATTTGACCACAGCAGTCTTGGCTAATCTTTAGTGAGACCTGGATTACTTCACCCACTTGTCTGTCTTCAACAAAGGAGAAAGCATAGGATAAAGAGTAAATACACAGAGCTGAAGGACACTGTGCAAAGCGATTTGGCAAGCTTACACAGGACAACCACTGTTTGGTTTTTTTTTTTTATCAGCACACACAAGTCCCAGCTATGCAGAGGGTGCATCTCCCATTTCCAAATGCCCAGTCCTACATGGCGGCAGCACCATCTCCCTCTTAAATGGAAGCAGCATCTTCCTATAAGAGATGGCAGGGACAAAAGCAGACAAAGCTATCCTGCAGCAGTTCCTTAAAGGGAAAGGAGATGAGGCAAGGCAAGCCAAACACTCTTGCAGAACAGATCCAGCCCAGAGGACACCCCCAGTAACCATAGTAGCACTTACCCAAGTCCTGAACAACTGACTTGGACTGCGCCCAAAACTAGAATGCTCAGTGACTGAGGAGACATTACCCCTCCTCTTCAATTTAAGCCAGCTGGTTGTTTCTTCAGTTGGAGGAAAGAAAATTACTTTGATAAAGATATGCTGATTTTAATGGGATCTTATTTCAGGAACACACTTTTCCCCAAAGGCTATGGTAAAACAAGCTCCCATTTTGAACTAGATAGTTCAAATCCTAATTCAGCCTAAGGGGGTCCAGTAAAACATACAAGACTGGCACTGATGTCCCAGTTCTGCTTTAGATCATTACAAATTTTCACAAATTGAGAGATCTCTCTGGACACCCATCTGTGTTCATGACCTTCTGCCAGGAGTCCTACACATCCTCCTCAGACCCTCCAGTCATATTGCCCCAAGCGTCTACATGGCACTGCAGAGTCAGACATAAGCTAGTCAAAATTTGCACAAAGATGCAATTAAAGCTGCAGAAGTTTGTTCACTTGCACCAGATGCCTATCTTAGGTTAGGTTAGGTTAGGTCAGGCCAGGCGCTAAGCTAACACAGCCCCTCCTTTGACTAAATCACAGCAAGCACAGACACCTGCCTTACATCTGAGAGGCTACAGAAACATTCTCACAAGGAGAGCTGGATAAAACATGTCCTCTTCTCAATATTAAGGAGATCTTACAGGTACTTCTTATACTCACAGGAATGAAGATGCAGGACTAAGGTTGTGATAGGCTGGTGCTGAGTTTACGTTCTGCTCAAAGAATTTTCTGAGGGAGCTACCTTTTCAATGGTGATTTTATTCACAAAGGAATTAGCTGATGTCAGTGGGTGCTAGGTGACAGCAAAGTCACTTGGGCTCATAAAAACTAAGAAGAAAAGTTTTCATTCAAGGTGAGTTACGGCTCCAATATAGGACAAGCTACCGCAAAACAAAAACACCAACACAGTTGGGGAAGATTAAACCTTCTGACAAGGCATGCAAGTGCTGCCCATGTGAATTTGGTCAGGACTGAGGGTGATGAGACAGAAAAGGACACAGTGCCCCTTTATCACATTACCGAGCACCAGCTTGTGAAAGGAGCAAATGCAAGTTCAGCATTTAATGTTTCACCACATGTCTGCAGTAAAACTGTGGCCTGATGAGCACAATGCTCCTGCCTCAGTAAACTGCGTATGATTCAGTGATCTCAGTGCATCAGCTAGCCCTGAAGCGTGTTTTAACATCGTGAAATAAAGCAGCAACAGGAGATGCTGAAGGCCAAACTAATAATGTGAATATTTACTATGAGCAACACAGAGCTAACATCATCTTTCTCTAAACTTCACTACACTTTCCCCTTGGAGTGCTTCTCCCAGTGCACTTAAGGATATCAGCGTCTCAATTTTGAAAGGAAACTATGGAGAGGAAAGTCTGGCTGGACACACTAGGAATGAAATCTGACTGGGGCATCATCTTGGACCAGTAGATGCTCAGGTAAACATGCAGAATGAGCAGCCTGGATTGACACAGGCATTTCCTCTTGAGGAATTTAATGCTCATTAACAAGCAAGTTGCCATTAGACCATTTCAAACCTGAGCCAGCCTACTACCAGCTAAAACTAGCTCATGGCAGTAGCCCAGTGTTAGGAAAAAAGTCTCATTTTTATAAAAAGTACCACACAAACAGCACACGAGAGAAAAAAAGCTACTCCAGATTAACAGACATACAGGAGCAAAAAACCTTACCAAAGTTGTTTCACAGTTTGAGTGACACATCACACCTGAAGCACCAACAAAGGAAAAGAAGAAGAGAGCAAAATTTCACAGCATCTTTGATTCAAAATTGGTGCTTTTCTGAGATTTTTTCCCCTCGACATGGTACCCAAATAGCATGCTGCTGTACCTCCTTTTTGCTGGGGAAAAAGGACTCAGCCAGGTGCCTTCTTTCTTGACAAAGGAGAACTTGTACAGGTTTCTGTGGGGTCCTGGACACTTTATCCACACACTCCAATTCCCATCTGGGCTTTAGCAAACTTTCTCAGAGCCTCTGTAGAGCTGCTCCATGATGCAAGTCTCACCCACTTACCACGTGGGAATCCATACCTAGAGCAGGAGGCTGTGCTGTTGTAAGGGTGCCTCAGAGTGTGGCATAATAGTTCTTACCTAAAACTGACTGCTTATAGTTGGTCTTTCTTGCCTTTCACCTTTTCTTCAGAACTTACCACCAGATGCACAAGCACAGCTATGAGAATAAACAGCCCCTACCATCAAGGCAGCTTCAGCAGAGAGACTAAGCAGTAGTACACTACAATGAGTGGGAAACCTTACTTTCCCCTCATATTCTCCCAGTTACATTGCTGACAAAGCTTTCCTTTCTCACCCCATTCTCTGTGGTCCCAGCTGACAGTTCCTTTCTAAAGCTTTGCCTCAAAATTCATCATGGGGCAACAGAGACCCATCAGCTACAAGTTTTCTCCCTGAAACAGGGACAGCAGAGAAGAATAGGACATGACAATACAATTTGACTTGACCTCATCCATTTCTAGGCTCCCACTGGGTAAACAAGCACTCCGACATTACTGGTAGAGCAGCAAGCGTTAGCATGAAGTTCTGTTCTTGGCAATCACAGACTATAATCACAAAACCTTTCTGGTTTGGCCACTGACCCTTTCCACTGTTTTTGAACACAAGACAAATGAGAGCCCTTCTGCAGTGAATTTAAGCTTAGTGACAGACTTGTTTTAGTTACCTCTTTTCAAACCTTTTGGAATTAATCCACAGAGGTTGTAAGCTACCAACCAAAAGCCACTTCAGGAAGTTCAGGGGGTCAGTAAAAGTTTTGTTAGAACTGGTTTGGAATAAAATAAATATACACAGCTCAGCTTCAGGGCTACATCTGCTACTGTCCATCAAGATTAAGGCAATCACGGAAGATAATTATACTCACAAACAGTTGCTATTTCAGCCAACAATCCCCAGAGAGCTGCCCATTTCACATTCCCACCGAAAGAAACTTCTGGACAAGATGCAGAAGCCAATGCGCTACGTGGGGATGGAGCAGAAGAAGCATCTCCCCTCCCTTCATTTTCTAATGTACCTAATGTGCCAGAAACTCCCCTTTTGATTTGATGTTGATATTTTTTTCTTTTTTTTTTTTTGCATTAGATACAAACAAAACAGCATTGTATGACATTGTACACTAAGGAGTGGGTTTTGTTGCTGCTAAAGGCATGGAGGGCAGAAGAAGGAAGCTACAAAACCCAGCACAAGTGACCGCAGCTACCTCTCCCCGGCCACATCGTCCAGCTCCTCCACACCCGGCCCCTATGCTGGTACAAAAAATAAGAATTAAGACCAAAGGGTGCGCGCAAAGTCCCCGCCGGGCCCGGCCCCACGGTTCACATCGAACGGGGACCCCGGGGGCCCGCCGAGCTTTCCGGCGGGCCCGGCCGCCCAGCCTGCGGATCCGTCCCTGCGGCGGGACAGGCGGCGCGGCCGGCGGGAAGCGAGGGGAGGCGGCGGGCCAGTGAGCAGGCGGTGAGGGGCCTACGGGAGAGCGGCGGGCGGGCCTCGAGCAGCGACGGCCGCAGAGCAGAGGGTCGGCCCTGGCTGTCCTCTGGGGGCTCTGCGCAAGGAGACACAGGGTCACAGTCCGCCGCTGTCCCACAACCCGTCGCCCGGCCCTGCTCGCTGCCTACCTCGCGTCTCGGCGGGGAGCGGTGCCGACGCGGCGGGAGAGCAGCCTTCGGGTCCCGGCGGCTGCCGCTGGCCGGCGCACATGGACTTCAGCACCTGAAAGACGGCGAGCGGCGCCACGTTCATGCGCAGCAGGTCCAGCAGCACCCTAAGGGGACAGCGGCCAGCGTGACAGAGGTTAGCGGAGACACCGGCCAGCGGCAGCACCGGCGGCCGCCCCTCCGCTCACCGGAACACCTCCGGGTCCAGCCCGCTACCCGCCGCCTGCGCCAGCTCGAACAACTCTGCCTCCTCCGCGCTCAGCAGCTGCTTCCGCCGCAGACGAGCCTCCGCCATGGTCGCCACCACCGCCTCCGAGCCGGCCCCTCAAGGCCCGGCCCCGCCCCGCGCGGCCTCACCGCGAGCGTCCCCCAGCTGCGAGGCGTCAGCTCAGCGCGGCTCTGCCCGGCGACTCCCGCCCGCGCCCGGCAGGCGGCAGCCGCGCTTCTGCCGCAGCCGGGGATGCTTGGCGGCGTCCGCGGCTCCTTCATCCTCCCGCTCCCTCCAGGGCTCCTTTGCTCCCTCCCGGCAGCTGCCGGCTCCCCAGGCCACCGCTGGGGAGAACACCGCTCACGGTGATTTCACAGAAGCAGAATCACATAACGGTCTGGGTTGAAGGCGCCTTAAAGCTTATCCAGTTCCAACCCCTGCCATGGGCAGGGACACCTTCCAGTAGAGCAGGTTGCTCCAAGCCCCTGTGTCCAACCTGGCCTTGAACACTGCC
>WYDI02024261.1:17895-31259 GCA_009867235.2 Psittacus erithacus
AGGCTGACCCAGCCCAGCTCTCTCAGCCTGGCTCCAGAGCAGAGCTGCTCCAGCCCTCGCAGCATCTCCATGGCCTCTGGACTCGCTCCAGCAGCTCCACATCCCTCGTGCTGTTGCCCCAGAGCTGGACCAGGACTGCAGGCAGGGTCTCCTCAGAGTGCAGCAGCGGGGAAGAACCCCCTGCCACAACGCTCTGGGTCATGAGCAGCAGATCAACAGAGGAACAGCTCTGCTGCTCCTGTGTGCAGCCCAGCACATACTGAATTCGGGTCATGGGGAGCT
Source organism: Psittacus erithacus (assembly GCA_009867235.2). NCBI lineage: Eukaryota > Metazoa > Chordata > Aves > Psittaciformes > Psittacidae > Psittacus > Psittacus erithacus. The sequence goes on from WYDI02024261.1 coordinate 18,178, forward strand.
TCTCTTCACCCAACACCCCCAAGTCCTTCTCCTCAGGGCTGCTCCATCTAGTCTATGCCCAGCCTGTGTTTGTGCTTGGCATTGCCCCAATCCAGATGAAGGACGTTGCACTTGGCTCTTCTAGGCATCTTCCCCAGGCCACCCTTCAAATTCACTGTGGGCTGCATTACTGCCTGTGTGTCCCTTCTCCAAGAGTACATGCCCTCGCTCACTGGAAGGGGCCCCTTGCTAGCCTCCCCTACCTCACCATTTAGTTAAGCCAACCTCCTTTCTCAAAGCAGACATCTGCCCTGAACCTCCAAACTGGAGTCTCTGGCCATTCCTCACAAGGCTGAGGTGGCTCCCCCACCACCAACCTGCTCCACCTTCTTTTCTACAAGCTGTCACATTTGTAGCTGAGTGAAACTGGTGTTTATTCCTACAGGAACAGACACACCAAGTACATGGTGAAGAAGACCACACAAAGGATCATGAGCTTCCCTGTATCACCTGTCTGTGGGCACATGAACATGCATTCGATGTAGGTGGCAAGCAAGGACACCCTTACCCCCTTGCTGTATTTCTTCTTGCATTTTTCCCACTGAAAGACAAGCAGCTGGTTGTCCTCATTGCTGTGGTTATCTGGGTGACTTCTTGTGTGACCATCCTCTGCCTCCAAGTGATCCAGATCATGTATCATGGGGGCCAACTCTGGATGCTAGTGTTAATCTGTCTGAGGACAGGGAAGGGAGCTAGTGAGAGGCAGCTGGAGCATTTTGTGCAGCAGATTTGGACACAGAGAAGCCATACAGCCCAGCTGACCTTCGTGGAGCTACACACAGGTAATCATCCATGTTCATGCACCCAACTATCCACCTCTTCCAGGCTGCAGCACCTCTAATGTGCTTCAGTTCCCAAGCCAGCAGAGAGCATATGGCATTGTATGGAGAAGAAATTTGGAAATTTGCGTCTTGAGTCACACCATGGTGAGCAGACAGCAAGCCGAGATTGAAATTCCTCTATCTAAAGGGAAATGAGCAGCACCTCTGCCATCAGGGAGGGATCACCTGTCCCCATTCCTCCAGTCCCAGCACACAGAGACCACAGACAGACCTGCTGTGCTTCTGAATAGGTAGCACAGCAGAGGGGTCACAATGCAAGGATGCACACCCCCAGTGACACCATGAAAGACCCTGTCCCATCCCTGCTTCAAGAAAGATGATCCCACTCCACATCCAAGCAACCCATGAGTGTGTCAAAATCATTGCCTGCTACAGGGAAACCCAACCTTGTGTCCTGACGGGCATTTCATACTTGCTAACAGACAGACATTTACTGCAGCTGCCAAGATGGAACAAGAAGTATGATGATAAAAGAATGATCTTGCTGCTAATGGCCTGTAGCAGGACCAGACCAGCAGGGACAATTGCCCAATGCTGACACTCGGAACAGCCGCTACCAGTGTGAATTACCACGCTGCCTGTAAGGCTGACAATGCCAAAGCCACAAAGCCTGAGGTCGCCCTGAATGATGGACTTTCATTGGGACTGTCAGCTAAGTGGGGCAGTGTGGGGTCTGTGACGCACAGGGGACCAAGCAACATCTCTGTATTTGCTCTCTTGCTTGCTCTGGTGTATGATGTGCTCCTTCCTTTAGGACTGGCTGGAAGTCAAACTCAAGGGCAAGAGCCCTCACCAGGTAGACAATGCATTCTCCAGCCCTTCCTGGTATCCCCTAGGCCACTTCCCCCAGCCTGTGGCATCTGGGAGCTCAGCTACAAGTCACAGCAGAAAAAAGCAAGATGGTTTTTAGCTCAGCCCCTCTGGTAAAACAAATCAACAAACAAGCAATCAAAAAAGCAAACCAAACCAACCAAAACCAACCAACCAAACACAAAAATGTCCACCACACACACACAAAAATACCAAACAAAACAATCAACCAAAAAAAAAAAAAAAAAAAACCAACCAGGAATTACCTTCCTTACAAGAAACTGAAGCTGCCTCAACTTGTACTTCCTTCTTCCCAGCCCGGCAGCTCTCTGGTCATCAGCATCACAAACGCAGCTGTAGACCTTCCCAGGGCAAGGAATGGGAGACTGACTCTCCCATGCTTCCTTCACAGGCCAACACAAGCCACGGCTATGAGTCACAACTTCCTCACTTTCTTGGCGCTTGGATGGGCACATTCTGCAACTTTGAGCGGCAACACTCTTCTCTGGACTGCCCTCTGAAGCATTTATGAGGGCACTGATATCCCAGTTTCCCCTTTTGGTCTCTCAAGCCAACAGGTCAATGAAGAAAGTCACTGGGATCCCATAAACACCTGGGAGGTGCACCTGGGACTCTGGCTTAAATGACATTCAGCAAGACACTGGGTCTTGCTGTCCACCAGAGACACTCTCCATTACCTCTGGCAAGACACCTGGTTACCACACAGCCGACGGTTTCCAGAGTGGGACATGAGCCAGGACAGCGAAGGATGGAGGTGCCAGGCTGCACCTCAGCCCCTGTAAGACATGGTTACAAGAGTGGCTGAGCAGATGGGGGCACAAGAGGCTCTGACAGCCTGTGTATGTGGAAGGAAAAGGAAATTAAGTGCAGCATAGAGCCTGCAATCTTTACCACACATTACTAGCTAGAGCTGGGAGACGCTCTGATGTCAGGACATGATGCTGGTGTCTTGCACAAATGCAGAAAGCATGTGCCTGTCCAGAGGCTGCAAGGCACCTGTGTGGGAAAGAAGCTAATGCATGAATCAAAATTAGGATGCCACAAGCACATGGAAACTACCCTATGCCACATGGAGTACCCACTCACTGCACACACAGTAAATCCAAGAGGCAAATCAGGCAGACTATTCCCCTTGGAGAGGGGCAGTGGCATGTATAAATAATGACTTAAGGCGCCCTAAACAGAGGCAAAGAGATGCAAGAGCCTTCCCTGATAATCAGGACATGCTATGCATGGTCAGAGAGAATATACACTAAAACTAGACGAGCTGTGAATTTGCAGAGAGGTAACTAACCCTTAATGCGAGCAGTAGATCAGGACACTGTGCATGCACAGAGAGGCTGTAATGCTGCATAGGGGCAGTAAATCACAGCGCAGTATATATATGCAGCAAGTCTACCCCGTACAGGAGCAGTGAGAGAGGACATGCGCAGGGAGCCAAATGATCCCACACAGGCAAAGATAAGGACTTGCTGCGCACTGCCACTTAATGGAGAACAATTCAGCATGCATACATTTATCCTGGAAATCAAGAGAAAGCCTTGTAGCTGTGCAGGTCATCAAGCTGAGTAAGATGTGAAGGACAGAGAATACCTGAGGCACAACCACCAGATAATGACATACTCTGAATGCATGAGATGAGGGTCAACCAGGAGGTGCTGCAGGAGATAGGAGAGAAAAGGACCAAGGTCACCTCACTGTGAAAGAAGGACAAGATTTAGGATAACCTGGATATGGCTCAAATAGCAAACAAATGCAGCAAATGTGCCCTCCCCATCCAAGAAAGTGAAAAGGGATATTAAAACATATCTAGACATTCATACCTTTAAAAGGGTGTTTTGAAGGAGACCCAGCTTCAAGATATTTGGGGAAATGGGAACAGAATTTATCACAGATACCTTGTCTCAGTGTAACATAATGATTTTGATAATTAACTTAGACAAGGTGATGCAGTGTATTAGGCCGGTTAGATTTAAGGAAAAAGTTTTATTTGTACCCAATACAGTCTCCAGTGCTGGAAGTCAGAGGTATGGATATAGAAGAGGAACCGGCTAATCAAGTAAATGATGGGTTGTGTTAAAAAGGGTGTCTCTCAGCTCTCTCTATCACTGTTCCTCCACCCTAGTCTTGGGATGACCCCACTAATGTTTATAGCAAGCAGTGCAGGGCAGGGAGTGTGGAATTGTCATGCCTGAGATGCATTTTCAGGAGGGACACAGACACAGACACATTACTATGAAGGCACTGGGAAGATCTCACCCAGAAGATCTGCCCAAGCATGCTGCTCTGGAGACATGTTTGCAAAATTATGCAAGGAAAAGGAGAGAACTGCTCGCAAGTGTAGACTGAAAATTTGGTGGAGGCATGGATGTTTTGGGACAATTTTCAAACAGGGTAACACGAGCAAGTAACTGGCTCAAGATAATGCTGGGGAAGCATACGAAAGGGACTGAACTGGGGTGGTCACTGAGTTAAGGACTGAAACTTGCCCCTTCTGTCAAATATATTGCTCTTTACAAGATTTAAAAGGAGGCATTCAGTTAGTCTGTGTGTGTGCCACATGCTCTGTATGTGCTGCACTGCACACTTTGGTGGTCGCCTGCAAGGATCAGGAACAAATTTCTCTCTGCTATAAACTTCGGGAGCTGAACTGTTGGGTTATTTAATCCTTCTGCAGATTGCTGTGGTTAAAGACAGAATAGAGGGCACTCTGTTTTCAGTGATATACAAGCAACTTAGGCATCACTGCTAGGGCTAGGGTTTTAAACTAATCACTAGGCATGGGCTCAAGGGAACTTCCAGGGCAGAGGGGCAGTAAGGGCGCATGGATCTGAGGGTTTTACTCAGTCTCACAAGGATCAGTTACTGGTCATGCTCTCCAGCCTACATGGTGTTCAGGAGCCTTGATGGCTTGTGCTATGATGGGTGATGAGGCTGATGATGCTAAGCAAAGTGCTTCATTTCCAGAAGGTGAGAGACATGAGGGACAGAGTTTCAGCAAACACATCCCACTTCCAAGGAGGGTAAGCTCAAATTCTGCCCTGAATCAGCCTTTCACTCCTCTTGGTTGCCTTCTTTCGGCCAGTGAAGTTCTGAGCAGGAGTAAGCGGAGCCCCAAGCTGGCCCACAACCAGGCAGAACAGCACAGGGCTAAGGGGCCACGCCAGCCCAGCCTTCACCGCCATGAGAGAGTATGCTCCCAGCAATGCTAATCCAATTATGAAACAAACTTCCTTCCTTCATCACCAGGGCCTGCAGAATACTAAAACAGCTCACGATTGTGGAGGGTTTAGCAAGGGTCTAGAGATCAACCAATGAACGGCAGAGCTCTTTCGCTTGCAGGGAGGAGGGACAGGGAACAGAGGCAGCTGGGGGCACACGGGGGATTTCTAGGACAAGTGGATTGGGAATTGCTACAGACAAAGGTCTCTGGTTCTCCTCATGTTCCCAGAAGGATTAATATCTAAGCTGCATCAGGTTGCTCTAGACCCTGTCTGTCCTGGGGATTAGCATCCTCATGAATGGGGATCTCACGCATCACCTCTCTAGCCCTGTCACATGGCTGTCCCCAACCACCCCATTCCTAAACATCACCCCAGTCATGGGACGGCAAACATAGCACTAAAATACCCTTGCAGGAGAGACTCAATTCAAATTTTCTGGGGAGCTCCTGATCAGTTCCCATTGCAAACAGAAGATGAACCAGCCAGACCCAGAGCCATATATACTTTATGTGCAAAACTCAAAATGACACCTCCTGGATCCAAACAGGACGTATGACCTGCTTGGATTTGCCTCATAAGGTCCATCCCCTGACCCAGTGTCAGGGCTAGCTCTTTGCTATGGCTCTGCATCCTGCACCTTGCTCCTACATCTTTCTTGTTGGACCCCCTCCACTACGAGGGCCCTCATGGAGCTGGAGGCTCCACTGGGCTGGAGGCATTGCCCTCAGGTTGCAGTGAATTTGCAGCCCTCTATCCCTGGTGTCCAGTCTCTCCTGGTAATGCTATGAAGAATGGAAAAACCCTAGCTAGGCCTCGGGCAGTTCTGCTTCTCAAAAAATACTCCTCTTGACACTGGTCAACACTAACACTGCTTGGAGCAGGAGGGTAGACTAGAGACCTCCTAAGGTCCCTTCCAGCCGAAGTTATCATGAGTGTAATCAGGTCAAAGGAATTGGTTATTTCCCTTTATTTGGCACTTGTGAGGTCACATATGGATACTGTGTCCAGTTCTGGACCCCAAATACAATAAAAGAGTCCCACAGAGGGCCACTAGGATAGTCAGGGCTGGACATGTTGTACAAGATGCTTGAGGAGTTGGGCTTCTTTACCCTGGAGAAGAAAGGGGTGAGAAGGGATGTAATTGCCATAGCAAGGACTGAGAGCTGCCCACCTGGATCACATGGATACAAAGGCCAACTCCAGAGCACTGACTGTTTCTGGAGAGCTGATGAAATGCACGCAGGTCTCATGCCTCTTAGTGCTCAGCCTGGATGTTCTCGAGATGGCGATAGGGTGCTCGGACAGGATTCGCTGTAAAGCCGTGAGCGCACTGATACAACCAGCATTGGCTGCTAGGCAGTTTGCTCACTATCACAGTTTCTCCAGAGAAAGGAACAGAACATGGGGAGGCTCTCACATGCCTATGTTCCCCAGCTGCATGGACCCAAGAAGCCTCTGCTTTCCCAGCTGCAGCCATGGAGAATGCAGAGTATCCCCCAGGACAAGATCTGTGCTAGAGTCATCAGGGCACAGCAGGGCCAAGAGCCCTTGAAACCTTTAAATGCAGCAAAGGCACCCAAATGCATCTCTGAAGACTTCTGCATCTCTGACCCTTTCTGCAGGCTCTGGTGTGGCACTGACAGGACAAAAACCCCCCAGTGTTGCCTCCATCCCTGCTGGACAAGATGCCTCCCTGGGATGGAGAGAGGCAGCCAAGCAGGGCTGGAAGGAGACACCGGGCGCCTGATGAGCTCAAACTGCTGCCTTTTAAGGAGCAGCAGAGGCTGAGGTATCCTGGAACAAATCACCAGTTTCTGCATGCTCCAAACCGCAGTGTGCACTCACAGACCACACTGGCCATGCCCAATGGTCCCCACAGCAGCTCAAAGCGGCGCTGGGCAGACAGTGCAGTGATCCCTGGCTACAGATTGAGCTGAAAAACCCTGGAGCCTTGGACAGTAAGTAGAATGGGGACCCATGCAAGGCCCCCGTGGCCCCATTGACCACCTCCACCCACCTCAGCAGGACCAACTTTTTTCTGGGAACAGGCGGTAGGGAGGATGATGCTTTTTCACAAAGCCTTCATCAAACCACTGCTGATGTATTATCACCAATGCCCCAAGCACTTTGCTCCACTGATGCAAAAAGTTTTGCTGGTCCAGCAGCAAATTTGCTGTTGTCATTCTCTCTGCTGAGCACAGCAGGACCACTATGGGACTGGAGGAGAAAGGGAACGCACTGCAGGGGAGCAAGTGAGACTGAGCTTAGTCTGAAGCATGGATGGAAGAAACGTGTGTAGGTACAGCAGCAAGCAACACCAGGAACAAGGTTAAAAGGCAAGGTATGCATTAAATGCTACAGAGCATCACACATAGCCTCAGCCAAATGAAAAGGAGCAAGCTAGCCTAAAAACAAGGTATCAGGAAGACAAAGAACAAGACTGGGGGCAGTAACTACACACAGGAGGAGAACAGATCTGTGAATTCAGGGATTTTGCCTAAGGCTTACGAAGGGTGAAGGAAAACAAGGAGGTAAAAAGATCCCAAAAAGCACCCCCTTCTACAGGGAATAACAGGCAAGTCCACTTTGCTGCCACAAAGTGTCCCGAAGACATAGCAAGGACATGACCACCAGCTTCCTGTGTTCCCCATGTTACAGATGAGGGAACTGGCTGGGCCACTCAAGCACACGGGGTTCAAGACCCGTGCGTGCAAGAGCAAAGGAAAAAACAATTCACTTCAAGCTTTTATATAATAAAATCCCCCTTCCCACCGTTTTGGCACACCAACCCCCCACTTAGGGTGGTGGGATGCATGGAGCAGGAAGTGCGCATGCACCGCTTTATTAGGCAGTGGTGCCGCACGCCTAGCCGAGAGCGGTCACTATGTACATTTGGCAAAAGATGGCAGAGAGTGCTGAGCACAGTGCCGGGGGTGGAGGGGACAACCTGCCCAGCCTGCCATGCCTCACTATTCCTGGTAGGCTTGTCCCTGCCAGCCTTCTCGCCTGCTGGCACATTCTGTCTCCCACGGGTAGAGCCAGACACCCTCATGGTGGCACCTCAGGCCGGCTACCAATTGATTTCTTTCCCTTTTCCCACACATCATCCCCCTCCCTTGCCTCTCCAAGGCTCCAGCTCCAGTCCTAATGTCCTGAGCTCTGCCTGAAGGTAGGCAAGGGCAGTGGGCAGCCAGCGAGCCCCTCTCAGCTCCTCAGGCAGGGGTTCCCCCCGGCGCCATCCCAGCCAGCAAATCAGTGCGCAAGAGCCCCGCAAGGGAGCAGGACGAGGGGTCCAGCTGCAGCAAACCCCAACAGTGCTGGCTGTGCCCAGTGAGCGGCTTGTGAGCTGCTGGTCCAGAGCCTGTGGTCAGTGTGACTGCGCTTGGCCCTGCAGAAGGACCAGTTTCAGATGCACCCAGCCTGGAGCCTGGTTTGTGGAGGGTGAGTACTATAGGGTACGGATAGCCACCGGGTAGAGCAAGGACATGTGCTCAGCCCCCTTGATGGGCAGCTTGCGGCTGGCATAGTGATGAATGATCTCTGGCACGCTGTCGAAGGGTGGGCTGTGCTGACCCAGCACATACTTGTTCTCTTGGGTCCGGGACAGTTTCATGTGCATGAAGCCCTGGCTGCTCCTGCAAGGAGAGATGAAGGCAGCGTTAGGGGTGTAGCTGGCCGCAGCCTCCCATCAACTCCTGACATCGCCCCCACCCTGAAACAGGCAACCCAACCATCGCCCTGCCCATACCATCCTGCCCAACCCCACACAAAGCCCACAACATGAGGAAGAGGTCACAGCTGTGTGGCCCCCAAGGGAGCACGGCCATGCAGAGGGGTGTGAGGGGTTCATCCAGGGACAAGAACAGTGCCAAGGCTGGGGTAGGCATGTGGAGGCAGGAGCAGCTGGGACTCTCGCTGCAGGGCAACGCAGGGCAGCAGCTTTTGCCCCTCACATGTGGCAAAGCCCCTTTTGCAACTGCCAAGGCTCACACAGGAGGACTTCAGCTCACCCATCTCCAGCCTCACCACGGCAAAGCAGGATTTTCTCCTTCAGCCCACATCATGTTGATCCCACATCCCCCTCAATGCCAACACTGAGGACTCCATAGAACCCACTCAGTGTAGTGAGGCTATTTTCTGGCACAGCACGGGCACTGAGCCACATGAGGCTGTGCAGTCAGATCCTGCCATGAGCACTGATTCCAAGTGACAGGCTAATGGCCCTGTTGCTATTAATTGGCATCTCTGAGGAGAGCCACAGCCTGTCTGCAGTGTCTGGAATGCACATTAAGGCAAAATATTGATGACTTAAAAGCAGACAGGACCTCATCAGCAATGCTGAGCAGCCTCCAGCGCTGCGCAGGCCAGTCCCTTCCCCCCGGCTGGAGTCGGTACCTGTAATGGACAGCCCACCTGCATTAACAGAATGGGTTTGCAATCCATTTAGAGCTGAGAGGCAAGGGGCCAGCCCCACGGGAAGGCAGAGCCGCAGCCCCCTGTCTGGAGCCAAGGAAAAGCGATAGCTGGCCACATCCTGCATCCCAGTCACAGGGTGCAGGGAAGAGCTGCGGGGCTGCCCCATGCACGGCACCTGTGAAGGTGTACCTGCACACAGACATATGGTCACAGCGCTAACATATGGAGCTGCCCATGGATGCTGCCCTCAGCACTGCACCCTGTCTGCAGGAAGATCCAGCCCTTGCCTGTGCTGGCAGGCAAGAGGGGTACGGGAGCCTGGTGCTGAGTCACTGCTGGTCTGGAGCCCGAGCAGTGCCACACGGATCCACAGAGAGGTGATGCTGGTTATAGTTTGCCCAGAGGTCTTCGTCACAAGCTCAGGGATGTGACCTAGATCAGACACCTGGAGACATGGCTGAGGGAGCATGCTGCAAACCTGACAGGCTTGGAGCCAGTAGCAGCAGTGGGAGGAAGACAAGGGGCAGCTGCTGTTCCTGCTGAGCACCTTGCAGACATAAGAAAGGACTCAAACCTTTGCAGCGTGGCCTCAGCCACTCTCACGGCAGTGCGATCCAGGAGGGATTAATTCTCCAAGTGTTTCAGGCATTCACACTACAACCCTGTCCACGATAGGCAATGTGGGGCTGCCCAGCCTGGACCAGCCAGGAGTGTCACGGCAGGGTTAAATCCTTCTGGCAACCTGATACACTATGGGTACAGCATTCCTAATGCTCTCTCTAGTGCATGTTTTCCTTTAAAGTAGCACAAAAGGGCTTTAGGTCAGCATGGGAGCTCTCTTTCAGACCATATCCTATGCTGCATCTCCTTCCTCAAAGGAAAAAAAATAATAATAGAAAGAGATGCAGACAGTCAGCTTACAGGTATATGAAAAGCATCCCACGGGATTTTCCTTGAACAGGCTCTACAGAGAAAGGCAGTGGAGTAAAAATCATGTTCCTGGGGCTGTGGGCTCACTGCAATCACAGCTGATGAACGGGTAATGCCCAAGCAGCTCCTGGATGCACTGCAGTCTCCTCTGGGGAGGAGGGATGCCACTGCAAGGCCATATCCTAGACACGCATGCTGTTTGAGAACAGGATTTGGCCCTTTTTGTCACAAGGCTAAGGATGGGTAGTAAGAAGTAAGGAGAAAAAAAACCAAAGAAATGTGTGACTGCCTTGTAGAGAGGTGATGAAAAGGGACACCCATGCTGGTGAGGGAGGAAGCCCCATCAACAACCTAATGCCACCACACATGCTGGCCTATGTCACCCACAAGGCGATGGCAGAGAGGATCTCTTGCAGCCTCGAATATGAGCCAACCAGCAGAAGCTGTTGCTTCAAAATTGTTCGCAAACCATGGCAAGGAACAAGTATTGAAAAAATTAAAACATCAGTACAAATTCTGACCAAAAAAAAAGAAAAGAAAAGAAGGGAGTCATTGTTTGATCCAAAAAATAGAACTGCAGAAGGAAGAAAGAATATTTTCCACCTCAACTTTGGCCCTGGCTTCGTGCTGAAGGCAGAAATAAAAGGGGAAGAAAAGACAGAGAGACAGAGCAATCTAATTCACAATTGTGTCACTGGGAAATAAACAGGGGAGGTTGAAACCACCAGGGAGCAATGCAGGTACAGTGAGCACAGAGGAAACTTAAAGTATATTGAGAAAAGCACAGGAGTTTGTGGCTTGTTGTTCAGCAGAGATGACTGAAGTGCTCAATACTTTTTTCACATCTGCTAGGAAAAGAGCTAAAACAGTCATCCAGCAGAAGGGTAAAGAAGGTATCTGATAATCCATCATCATCTTCAGGACAGGTATCAGCTTTCATTTCATGCCCCAAGAGTCACAAAAAAGCTGAAGAGCTATGGGCAGGTCCCCCCTTCCTCAGCAGAACACATGCGGTGATGTTCATGCAGTTTTGGTGCTCAGGGAACCTGGAAAACTTGGGGAGGATGCAAAGATTCCCCCCAGAAAAAACAAGCAGAAACCAAGCTCTCTCTCTCTCTATATATATGTGTGTGTATATATATATGTATATATATATATATATGTATGTATAAAATGTGAGGGGTGAGGTTTTCCTGCTAGGAAACCAAAGCAGGATAATTCCCTTTCTACAGTGCTGCTGAGCAACAGCTTCAATGATTACGTGGGCTGGGGAGGCAGGGATGGGTACCTGCATCTCCATGAGCAGGATCACACAAACTCATTACTCATGAAAAGAAGCTAAAAAAACCCCCAAAAACCCAAAACACACACGCACAAAAAAAACCAAAAAAAAAACCAAAAAAAAAACAAGCCAGAGCTGGAAGCTGTAACCAGCCACATTCAAGTGAGTAGTCAGGCACATCATTGTATTTGTCTGAGGGATTACTAGCACTGCCAAGGGAAGAGCAGTGTGCCTTCAGGTCTTCAAGCCTTCCCAAGACATACTTTTGCCAGGCACCAAACCAGAAGCCTGTGACACCACAGAGAAATGCACACTCTGTATCCCAGCCATTTCTGACCATGCTGTGGTCATCTCAGCCACCCCATCAGCACAGGCATACATTTGCATGGGGCACCCATCCGTGAAGGGTCACCTATGTTACCAAGTCACCTCTGCTGTGGGTCCACCACACCTCAGCCTCATCTGGGCTCACTCACTTCAAGGAGAGGGAGAAGTCATTCTTGCTGGTCTCGCTGTTGCGCACCAAGTAGCTGGCCTCCTTGCACAGTCTCAGCAGCATCTCGGCATCCGTCCGGCTGATGGCCCCATGGTACCAGCTGAAGGTTGGAGAGGAACCAGATGTGCCAGGCAGAACAGACACCCCAAGAAGGACCCTGCCCTGGGGCAGCAGCAATGCTGCACTGCTGGAACCTCCCCAGGGATAGCAGCCACTGTTAGGAGGAGGGATGTGGGTGGCACCCTGGGGATGGGGAACAAGGGGCAGGGATTCCACCAGGCAGTTCAGGGGGTTCGGGGGCACATGAGGACACCACAACTGTGGGATGGGCAGCACGGACAAGCAGGCAGAAAGATAAGCCAGGGAAAAAATGAAGAAACAGGTCTACCCCGGTGCTCAGCATGGTGCAGCCACATGGATCCTGGAGCAGCTGCCCAGAGCAGGCAGGACTCACCACTGGCTCTCCAGGGGCAGGGCAGGGTCAATCCTCTCCCCAACAAAGGGGCCAGGCTCGGCGATGAGCATCTTGGTGCTTTTTAGACTGCTGGAGCCATGCCGCAGGGCAGCCCTGGCCTTCTCCTCCCTGCAGGGTGAGGTGCGACCATACCCCAGCCCCTCCGATGGACCTACAAGACAGACACACATCACCAGCAGTGTGGACCAGCGGACAGGCTGGGCTCACAGCTTTCCCCATGTGGACAGAGCCAGCAGAAAGAGCCAAAGCCACATCACATCATGCTGGGAAACACTGCGCTGCCCTGTCCCCTTGTCCTAACCAAGGGAGGGCAGAGCAGCTATTGGACTGCTGTTCACCCCAGTGCCCCAAGATAGACAAGTCTGGGTCCCCACCATGTCAAGACTGAGGTCCACACAGCACCTGAGCCCCTGGAAATTATTTTCCAGGCAAGTCTCAAAAGCTTTTTCCCTTTTTTCAAAAGGAAGGCAACGGAGATGCTGCGAGGGCTGGAGCAGCTCTGCTCTGGAGCCAGGCTGAGAGAGCTGGGCTGGGTCAGCCTGGAGCA